>JAYESA010000005.1:220407007-220627007 GCA_036927795.1 Iris macrosiphon
GTATTTATTCCCTGTGCATCTTGTATACTTTTCTATTGCTCGTCATATACACTTTACCATGTATTTGGAGTTGCTTTCAGAGTTATGTACTTCGCTCCAGTCCTGACTGGGCATATTTTTTCAAAGGATCCTGAGGATTTCTGTCCGACTTTCTACGGTCCGGGTGTCGACGAGGGTTGTGACCCCGAGATCGAGGAGGAGTGCGCCGAGGAGACGCCGTTAGTGCCCTAGTTAGCTAGGTGGGTTTCCTGGGTTGTTCCCAGTTGTAATTTTGGATGATTGTACTTATTCTTTTGATGTTGTGAGATATTGTAGACTATTGTAGACTTGGACTGTATTTTGGATATTGTCTTGCTCTCTTTGGTTCTGGTTTCCTTTTGCTATCATATCGTGCTTTTACTCTTCCCCTAGATTATTGTGATTGAGTATTCATATATATATTGCGTGGTTGCCCTCCTTTTGGAGAGGATTATATATATATATATATATATATATATATATATATATTGCGTGGTTATCCTCCTTTTGGTGAGGTTATTGACAGATTTTTGTGAGTTATATAGATTTGTTTGACCTAGAACGAACCTTACAGCGTTCTACCGCCGATTCTGCAGCGTAGGCTGGACGTACCCACGGCTCATGCCCGATTTTTTGGGTGCGGGTCGTGACACACCTCGATAATAGACTGATAGTAAGGGATGGGGTCTTCATGACTAACTTTATACTATTTTCTAACCTGGTTGACTATCAGCTTATAGTCTCCATAGGCTTTAAGATATTCCACATCCAGCTGCTTTACTAATTGGAGACCAATAAGAAGAGCGTTGTACTCTGCCACATTGTTAGAATAAGGTTCTCTGGAAGAATATGCATGATGTATCAACAGCTTATTAGGAGAAATGAGAACTATTCCTACTCCGGTGACAATATTATCCTTTGGCCCTGTTCTTGATGCACCATCAAAAAATATTTACCAAGTGCCATCTTCCATCGCTATATTGGACTCAAATATTTTGTTTGGAATGTCATTATAAAATTTTGATATTTCAGGAACTGGGTGAACTGCGAGAAAATCAGCCAGAGCTTGACCCTTAACCGCTTTCTGTGGAATATATACCATGTTGCAAGGTGATAACAATATTGCTCATGTAGCCAAACGAGAGTTGAGTGTACTGTGTTTAGTCATCAGCACCCGGAGGAGATTCACTCTGGATATGAGGTGGATTATTTGACTAGTCACATTATGACGTATCTTTTGGATGACGAATACCAAGATGAGGCATTCTTTCTCTACAGGGTTGTATCTGTGCTCAGAACCGACCATCATATGACTGAGGTAGTAGATCGCCTGTTCATCACCTTTATCACTTTTCTGTGCAAACATGGACCTAAAGAGTGATCCATTGCTTGAACATACAACAAGAAATGTCTTCCTATAATTGGGGCCACTAGAACTGAAAGATTTGTGAGATATTATTTAATGTTGTCGAATTCTTGCTAGCATACTTCAATCCACACAAATGTTACCCCTTTCTTCATGAGTTGAGTGAATAGCTGGCAACGACCTGAGAGATTCGATATAAATCTTCTGATATACGCCAATAGGACTTACAATTCGTGAAGCTTCTTGAGGTTACGAGGAGGACACATTTTAAGAATAGCTTTAATTTTGTCGGGATTCAGGTGAATACCCTTAGAGGTTATTACGAATCCGAAAAACTTGCCACTGGAGACTCCTAAGAAGGACTTAGTCGGATTTATCTTGAGTTGATGTTGACGCATTAAATCGATATCCATCCTCAGATCTTGAAGGTGATCATATTTGAGACTTTTGACTGCGATGTCGTCCATATAACAGTCCACCGCCTTTCATAAATGTTTACGGAAGATTATACTCATGGACCATTGGTATGTTGCCCTTACGTTCTTCAAGTCGAAAGGCATTATTGTGTAACAATACACTCCCAACAGTGTCCGTAATGACGTGTTCTTTTCATTATCGAAAAATATATTGATTTGATTATATCCCGAGAATCCTTCCATGAATGACATGCGCTCGAAGTCTCAGGTATTGTCAATCATAACATCTATAATTGGGAGAGGGAATTCGCCTTTAGGGCAAGCCAAATTTAGATTTTGGTAGTCTATGTAAACCTAAATCTTTTTATTCTTTTTCTTGACCGGAACTATATTGGCCACCCAGTTAGGATGCTTCTCTTTCCAAACAAAGTCGCATGCTATCAGCTTTTTAACTTCAGCTTCGATTACATCCATCATATTTGGGCATAATCTTCGCTGTTGTTGCTTCGCTGGTTTAGCATTAGGAAAGATATTGAGTTTATGTGTAGCTATCTAGGGATCCAAACCGGGCATGTCTTCGTAGCTTCAAGTAAAGATGTCAATATATTCCCTTATGAGTTCCACCAGGGCTTGTTTGTCTTCATCAGAGAGACTTTTGCAGATAAATATTATATTTGGAGAGGACTGGTCTCCTACATCGATCTGGATGATTTTATCCTCTGTAGGTGGTTCATGTTGTTCGAACTGTAGCTCCCATTGACACTCCATACATTGTACCCATGGATCAGTTTCAAAGGGTTATAGTGATGGGTCATCTTTAACAACTGAGTCGGTTGATACCATGTTGACAGAAAAAGAGTGCTTGAACACTTCACCTATGCTTCCATCAGAGTCCCAAAATGACGATTCAGAGGAATGAAAAGGTGTTTTCTTATCCAACTCTGAGCTTTCAAGAGTTGTCGGAGGAGTGACATAACCTAAACCACTTCGTGCTTGTTGGTAGTAGGTTTCAAGCTTATCTTTTGGAGAGAAGTGACGTATTGGCAGACGCCGACCTTTTCCATAGTTGAGACCTTTGTCGGACTTTAAATCGTAGCCCATCTTCCGAATAATATTTTTGGCGAGGCGACTATAGCAAAAGAGTTGCATTTTCCTGTATCCTCTTCTGAGTCATCGGTATTCATAATCCTCTTGTCCTTAGACCTATCAAAAAGTATCTGTTGGTCTCCATTCTAGTATGCTGGAATCGCGAAATAAACCCCACCATATGAACTATATGATGTACCTATCATGAAGGGGGGTTCTACTGGTATAGAAAAGGCTCATAAGCATAAATAGCGTCCAAGAACTCTCTAGCATGAGAATTGACATCAGTGTAGTGTGAATGAGTGTCATCATTGTTCATAAAATACAAGATTTTCTCTTCTTCAACAAAGTCAACAGTGGATTCTGCTTTGACAACAAGCTTAGTGAGATTAATGACTAAGGGGTGATTTGTTGGAGAAGTATGCTTGTTACGATTCAAGTTGATGATAAGTGGTGAGTCCTTTTGTTTGGTCTTGGTGATGTTTATCACTAGTAGTCCTTTAGCCTTCTCTTCACGGGTTGGCTTGCCGAGGTTGATCATGAGAGGTTACGGAATAACCCTGCGAGTGGAACGCCCTTTAACTCAGATCATAAGGGGGCCTCGCTTGGTGGTAGTTTCGACCTCGTATCCTACTCTGCTGTATAGAGAACATAGTCGGGGTAGTATGCCTCGACACCCTTGAACAGGTTGATATCAATAAACTAAGTCTTGACTTCTCCCTGACTGTCCATTGGTGCATGGTGGAAGGCACTATCTTGTTCTTGTGTATCCATGGACGTTCCAGTAGGACAATGTAGGATACCTCTGAGTCGATCACATAACATATAACCTCAGCTCAAAGATCGTCTATATGAATTTCCAAGTGTATCTTCTCGGGGGGGGGGGCTCCTTCCAGCATTGAAGCCTAAGATCGTAGTGTTGGTTGTTGACAGGTTGAGCATCGGGATCTTCAGAGCTCACAGCAGGCTCCTAGAGATAATCCTGAGTGACGAGCCCGGATCTGTTTATTCGGCTCACCATGATAGAACCGACGTAACTAGTGTAGTACGAAGGCCTATCATGACAATTATCTTTTAGCAGCATAACTTCTTGGGTGAAGGTGATGTTAGGGATCTTTTCTATCACACTGTGACAAAGAGGGCATGCCACCAGCTCTTCAGCTGGGGTCTTGAGCTGAGTTAAGTATGAGTCAGCGTGTGTCAGTGCTTCACTCAAAGCATCACAAGTTTCATTCGAGAGGCAAAGCAATTCGAAGATAGAAAGTCGAGTTGGGGTATTGGCAAGTTGTGCCAATATGTCAAAATTATATGGCTTGTTAAGTCCTTGAGCTGGATTCTTTTTCAGAGACTTATCAAAGAGGACTTCCTTTTGCTTAGCTTTCTCTGCTACTGTAGGCTTTGATGGACCTGCTTCGGCAGCAGCTAGCGCAACAGGAGTAGAGGAAACATGAGGAGTATCCTCTTGGGCCGGTTCATATATTTTCAGATAGGTCTTGCTAGACCTAGTCTCTCTAGTCATGACTTCCTCAGGAACTAGATAAAGGAGGATCATGTGGCAAGACTTTCCCTTCTTCGTATTACATATCCTCTTAGTTAGGTTGGGATAATTTTGCATACTGGCATTTTCGTATCTCAACCCACTGTGAGTTCTTCCAGAAAACTATAAAGCTGTAAAGGAATGCGCCATCCTCTACCAAAGTTAAGACCTTCGGCCTTAAGGAAGTCGTATCCCATCTTCTGCATAAGACGGAATAATTGTTGGTTTTAATGATGAAACTGGGGCATCTCATCATTATTTACTTTGGGTGTTGCCGATGAGCCCGTTAATAAGAAAGAAGTAGGCATGTTCATAAAAGCAATAGACTCATCTTATTCCCTTAGTCTTGTACGGAAGATATATTGTGCCCTATATAATGGAACACTGCCTATTATACGCCATTACTGGTGAGTCATGCGGTATTTCCTTGTAGAGACTCATGGAGTTAAGCTCAGATTTTGAAGTTCAGATTCGAGGAGATACTATCCCCAGGACGATCTTGGTCTTCATCTGAGTATTGCTCTATACAAATTATATTGCATGATTTGTTCTTTTGACCCTTCTGATTGGCTTTAGAACTCAAAGACGTGTCTCCTTGTCCCATGTCTTGCAACAAATCAGGATGGATCCGTATGACCTCACCTCTCTGGATGGTGAGAGGTACCAACCCGTGGACTCTATCGTGAGCTGGAGGAAGGTTGATACTCTATCGTTGCTTTTGGTATTGACACAACACCATCTGGAACTTTTTGCTATGGCAAGTCACCAAACTGAAGAGACACCAAGTTGGCGGTGACCGTCTTCTCATATTTGTGGAGTGTGATAGCCTTGGAGTCTATCATTTGTTGAATCTCCCTCTTAAATACGTAACAATCTTTTGTAGGATGTAAGCCCCTATTTTTTTTCAAAAATTTTAAATTGGGATTTTTCACAATTTTCTGGAATTTTCTAGGAATTTTCTGTAATTAAATTCAGGGTTTTTATTTATTAAATGATTTTTCATTGATAATAAATAATATTAAAATATTATGGAAATAATATTTTTGGGTGTAAAATAGAAAACTGGACTTAGGGCAATTTTTCTGAAATTTATTGGACCCCGGACCTATTTTTAATTACCTAAAAACTATTTATTTATTTATTTATTTAATTATTTATTATTATTATTATTATTATTATTATTTATATTATTTATTTTATTTTATTTTTAGCCTTGGGCCCGGCCCGGCCCAGTGGGCCCAGCCCGTTAGCTGCTGACCCGGCCCAGCCCCGTGCTTAGCGGGTCGGGCGGGTCCGCTCACCCGGATCCGTGCCCGACCCGACCCGTCTGCTGTCACCCCCCCCAACCCGCTCTCCCACGACCGGGCGATTCTGCCGCCGGCGCCGGAAAACGCGCGCGCCACGGCCACGCCCTCCGCCACGACCGCGCCTCCCCCTCCGGATCACCCGCCACGTCGCCCCGGCCTTCCCCGCCCCGAGCCTCCTATAAGAACCCCCTCTCATTCACCTTCGCCCTCACACCCGAAGCCCTAACCCTAACCACCTAGCTCCGGCGACCCCGACCGCCGTCCACCTCCCTGCGCCGCCCAGCGCAGCGCCGCCGCCCATAGCCCCCTCCACCCTGCTCCTCTCTCCTCCCCGCAGCAGACCCCGACTCCTCCCCGCTGTTCGAGAGCCGCCGTCGACCCCCGCCGCTCCGGTGCGCCGCCGGAGACCTCGCCTGAGCCGCCAGAGCCCCGGCCCGACCTCGCCGACCGACGGCCAAGACCCCAGAGCCCCGGACACGGCCAAGGATACGCGGACACGCAGTGGACACAGCCCCAACCCTAGGCAGGACACGTCCAGGACACTAATCGCGTGTCGGACTCGGTTCAAAAACCCTGGTTTCTCGGTCCCCTTCAGGTATTCGTAACTTGCAACCCTGATCTCCGTTTTCGATTCTGTAAATTCCTACGCGTAGCCTGTATGACCCTCTCGGTGTCCGGATAAACTGTTCGGGGCATCGCGGCCTGTGGCGATCGCACACCGCGATCCAAAAACAGGAAAAGCCAGACCCTGTTTCACCCCGGAACTGAGTACGTCCCGCCAAACGGGACGACTTGGTCGTGCGCGGTCTTCACAGATACGTGCGCAGCGTCGATACGGACGTGTGAGATTTCGCGGAAGCTGATTCGGGTGTGCGTGCACACCGGAATCAACGCGTATCCGCGGACATCGCCCCGTATCCGCTTTTTCTGTAATTCACCCTAACTTCGTGCACACACGTCGGATCGAGACAAAACTTGCACCATCGGACTCGTAGCGATACGCTGGTCCTGTGGGTCAAGTTTGGTTCGATTCTGAGAACGTTGACGAAATCGCGTGTCGTGGGCCCCACAGGCCCCGCTCGACGGGCGATTTTGTGTTCGGCTCATCGGAATCCAAATCTGGAAGTTTCGTTGGTTCGTATCAGCGTTCCTGACCTGTTGACACTAAGTTTGGTGAATTTGGAGACCGTTGACCTGGACACATTTTTCGGTGCAAAGCGGGCCCACCGGCGGACCCCGTTTTGACCCGAAATTACCGTTTTTGCCCTTGTCTCCAAATTGGACCCAAGGACAGGCGTTTCTAGCTATTTGACATCTTCTGAGCATGATGGTAATGTCTATTTCAGCTTTTGGACTCATCTGTGGAAATTTCTCCCAAGAACCAAATTAAACAGATCCAAACAACAGGCAAGTACCTGCATTTCAAGTTTAATCTTTATATTGTGATAATTAATTTCTTGCTTCACTAGTACCCTTGGATGTTACACGTAGTGTTAGAATACTGCATTTCATGTCTTGAATATTGGAGTGCATGTCTTGTTTTCGTGTCGGGTGGGAGAATACTAGGAGGCATGTAGTTTACCCTTTCCCTAAGGATTGTCTAATAGCTGTTGGCACACGACTGTCCATCAGCCAGATCTCGATTGTATTATTTAATAGCCGTCTAGGACGGCCAGATTAGCCTTATAAGCCCCTACATGCCGACTATGTATTCTAAAACAAACACAAGTTTCATACATATAGTTTCTAGTCTTGTTATATTTCTTGTTGATTGTTGTAGTTTCACTCCTGTCCCATTTATTTCCTGCTTTTCTCATATTCCTGTTTATAGCATTAAACTCTGAAATATTGATGTTCCCTTTATGCAATTTTCTCAATATGATACTCAGTTTAATTGTCATAAATATTTAAGTTTAATCTTGTTGTGCATTGTGTACTTTGCTCCTTTCCTGACTGGATACGTTGTTTAGGCGATGATGAGAACCTTGCCCCTACCTTTTATGGACCCTATGAGCCAGCAGGTGATACAGTTGCAGAGCCGGTTCCCGCCCAGGAGACTACTCCTGCAGAGTAGTTAGCATTAGTTATTTGTTTTCCTTTCATCTTAGTAATCGGGTTTGTCCCCGATATAATCTTTGGTTCTGTAATAAACTATGGATCTGATTATCATACTCTGGTTATAAATCTTAGCATTCTTTTCCTGCTATTTTTCCTTGCCTATTTAATTATTGTGAATGAGCTAGATTTATTACTTGTGGTCATGCCCTAGACAGCGTACTACCGCCGACACTGCGGCGTAGGCTGGACGTACCCACGCACTCGTGCCCGAATATCCGGGTGCGGGTCGTGACACGTTTTAGTGGTGGCCCATGCAGGTCAACGACTAAATTGTTCGGTTTCAACCTAGGAACCGAACAGGCCTGCAACAAGATTGAGGATTTTAGGAAAAAGCTCATTCACAGAATAGGATCTTCATTTCAATTCTTGATAATCATTCCTGATTAATTTTTCCTATCGCCCTTGATTTCCAAGTAATCTATCCTAAATCTCCCTATCCCTTCATCTTTCAGAATGGTTCAGACGAGAAACACAGTAGGAGGCACATCAGAACCAGCTGAGCAGAATGTGCCCGAGACTCTTGCACTCCCGCCGCCTCCATCTGTTCCAGCAGTTACTCTAGATGGGACGCAGCTACTCGGAGTGTTCCAGGGACTAGTGGAATCTCAGAAGGAACAGACTGCACTTCTGTGGACCAGCCTCTCGGAAGCTATTAAGTCCCAGGAGTCGCCACTCAAGAGGCCAGGAAGTGCTAAAGACTTCAAGAACCTTAGGCCTCTGGAATTCTACGGAACTGAGGGCATTCTCTACGCTGATGAGTGGATAGAGAATGTCGATAGACTCCTGAAGACTGCTCGGGTTCCCGATGATCTCAAAGTGGAGTCCGCAAGCCTGCAACTGTTCGACATTGCTCGAACCTGGTTCAGAGATGAACCCCAACTATCTTCTCCTGACCTCACATGGGATGACTTCAAGAGACTATTCAAGGAGAAATTCTACCCCGAAGTGGCTCGGGAAGCTCTCGAAAGCCAATTCGAGAGACTGGAACAAGGTAACCTATCTGTTGATGAGTATACTGCTGAATTTAGCAGGTTAAGCCACTTTGCGGAGTACATGGTTCGTACCCCGGAGGACAGAGCCCGTAGATTCAAGAAGGGGCTGTCTCCGGATATTCGTCTTGCTGTCACCACCAGCCGAGCTCGCACCTATGAGGAAATCTTGAACGTGGCACAAGGCGTTGAGAGAGACATGGGGCATAAGCTAAAGCGAGAAAGAGATACCGGAAATGCGGGACCCAACAAACGCCCATTTCGACAACAACAACAACAGAGGTCCCCGCAGCAAACTCAGCGTCCTCTCCCTCGAGCTCCAGCACCCCAACACCAGGCTCAAGGACAGAACCAACAAGCTGCTACTTGTAACTTTTGCCGAAGACCGGGCCACACCTGGCAAGTGTGTAGGAAGAGACTGGGTGCCTGCCTATATTGTGGATCAACAGAACATCAAGTGAGGGACTGTCCCGCTACTCCAAGACGCGGACAAGCTTACGTGATGACCGTGGAGAACGCGCAAACTCTGGAAGCAGCTAATGCGCGTAAGTGATTCGTAGATACCTTTCCTAGTATTGTTTAGCTCACGCCTATTGGTTCGTGACCTCAGCCCCAACCTAGTAATTTTAAACTTGCTAAATAACCTGGTATGCTTTTAAAATTTGATAACTGTTTTAGGGACTTTTTGCTATTGTGCTTATTTTGTGTTATTTTGTGAACTTCAAATTTGTACCTCCTTTCATCATTATCTAGCGCACTTAAATTTTGCTGAACTTGACATATGCTGCTATTTTATAGCTTAGTTTTGCAAGCTTACCTTTATCGGGCTTGTTCAGGACACATGTATTACTGAGGCCTGATCAACCCCACTAATACCAGTGTCTACTCAGAATCAGTGTACTACGGTCTGATCAACCTTAGTGCATTTTGATTCGCACTTCGCACGACTACTTTACGTGGATTGAGAGATATAGTGACTAGTATACTTACCCCTAAAATGTGTCCGAGCATATCGCATCAGTTACATAATTATACTGATAAATGATTACCAGAATAGAATCTCAATCCATAACCGCCTGACAATCCCCATTAGAATTCTTTAAAACGCCTTGATCCCTATACCTCTGTTCTACCACCTCGCCCTTAAACTCTTATTATTGATCCTCGTCTTCCCTTACTTCGGAAAGACAAAATCCTGTGTTGATTTGTAGTACTAGATGTACCCCTCAGACCGGTCGAATTGATGTTAACCCTTTATGGCTAAGGCAATACCATAGGTGATGTGTTTTGTGTTGCAGACTTAAAGATTCAATACCATGATTTATTAAGTTGGGACCTAGCTTTACTAGTTGTACAGCCTTAGGGGATATATGGATAAAATTATAAGTTGGGTAGCGACCGCAATGTTCACCTGAGAGAAACCCGTTAGACTGTAATCAAGTGAGTTTGGACAGAGAGAACCCTGCCATAATTTAAATTTCGAGGACAAAATTTTATAAGTTGGGTAGATTGTAAGCCCCTGTTTTTTTTCAAAAATTTTAAATTGGGATTTTTCACAATTTTCTGGAATTTTCTAGGAATTTTCTGTAATTAAATTCAGGGTTTTTATTTATTAAATGATTTTTAATTGATAATAAATAATATTAAAATATTATGGAAATAATATTTTTGGGTGTAAAATGGAAAACTGGACTTAGGACAATTTTTCTGGAATTTATTGGACCCCGGACCTATTTTTAATTACCTAAAAACTATTTATTTATTTATTTAATTATTTATTATTATTATTATTATTTATATTATTTATTTTATTTTATTTTTAGCCTTGGGCCCGGCCCGGCCCAGTGGGCCGAGCCCGTTAGCTGCTGACCCGGCCCAGCCCCGTGCTTAGCGGGTCGGGCGGGTCCGCTCACCCGGATTCGCGCCCGACCCGACCCGTCTGCTGTCACCCCCCAACCCGCTCTCCCACGACCGGGCGATTCCGCCGCCGGCGCCGGAAAACGCGCGCGCCACGGCCACGCCCTCCGCCACGGCCACGCCCTCCGCCACGACCGCGCCTCCCCCTCCGGATCACCCGCCACGTCGCCCCGGCCTTCCCCGCCCCGAGCCTCCTATAAGAACCCCCTCTCATTCACCTCCGCCCTCACACCCGAAGCCCTAACCCTAACCACCTAGCTCCGGCGACCCCGACCGCCGTCCACCTCCCTGCGCCGCCCAGCGCAGCGCCGCCGCCCATAGCCCCCTCCACCCTGCTCCTCTCTCCTCCCCGCAGCAGACCCCGACTCCTCCCCGCTGTTCGAGAGCCGCCGTCGACCCCCGCCGCTCCGGTGCGCCGCCGGAGACCTCGCCTGAGCCGCCAGAGCCCCGGCCCGACCTCGCCGACCGACGGCCAAGACCCCAGAGCGCCGGACACGGCCAAGGATACGCGGACACGCAGTGGACACAGCCCCAACCCTAGGCAGGACACGTCCAGGACACTAATCGCGTGTCGGACTCGGTTCAAAAACCCTGGTTTCTCGGTCCCCTTCAGGTATTCGTAACTTGCAACCCTGATCTCCGTTTTCGATTCTGTAAATTCCTACGCGTAGCCTGTATGACCCTCTCGGTGTCCGGACAAACTGTTCGGGGCATCGCGGCCTGTGGCGATCGCACACCGTGATCCAAAAACAGGAAAAGCCAGACCCTGTTTCACCCCGGAACTGAGTACGTCCCGCCAAACGGGACGACTTGGTCGCGCGCGGTCTTCACAGATACGTGCGCAGCATCGATACGGACGTGTGAGATTTCGCGAAAGCTGATTCGGGTGTGCGTGCACACCGGAATCAACGCGTATCCGCGGACATCGCCCCGTATCCGCCTTTTCTGTAATTTACCCTAACTTCGTGCACACACGTCGGATCGAGACAAAACTTGCGCCATCGGACTCGTAGCGATACGCTGGTCCTGTGGGTCAAGTTTGGTTCGATTCTGAGAACGTTGACGAAATCGCGTGTCGTGGGCCCCACAGGCCCCGCTCGACGGGCGATTTTGTGTTCGGCTCATCGGAATCCAAATCTGGAAGTTTCGTTGGTTCGTATCAGCGTTCCTGACCTGTTGACACTAAGTTTGGTGAATTTGGAGACCGTTGACCTGGACACATTTTTCGGTGCAAAGCGGGCCCACCGGCGGACCCCGTTTTGACCCGAAATTACCGTTTTTGCCCTTGTCTCCAAATTGGACCCAAGGACAGGCGTTTCTAGCTATTTGACATCTTCTGAGCATGATGGTAATGTCTATTTCAGCTTTTGGACTCATCTGTGGAAATTTCTCCCAAGAACCAAATTAAACAGATCCAAACAACAGGCAAGTACCTGCATTTCAAGTTTAATCTTTATATTGTGATAATTAATTTCTTGCTTCACTAGTACCCTTGGATGTTACACGTAGTGTTAGAATACTGCATTTCATGTCTTGAATATTGGAGTGCATGTCTTGTTTTCGTGTCGGGTGGGAGAATACTAGGAGGCATGTAGTTTACCCTTTCCCTAAGGATTGTCTAATAGCTGTTGGCACACGACTGTCCATCAGCCAGATCTCGATTGTATTATTTAATAGCCGTCTAGGACGGCCAGATTAGCCTTATAAGCCCCTACATGCCGACTATGTATTCTAAAACAAACACAAGTTTCATACATATAGTTTCTAGTCTTGTTATATTTCTTGTTGATTGTTGTAGTTTCACTCCTGTCTCATTTATTTCCTGCTTTTCTCATATTCCTGTTTATAGCATTAAACTCTGAAATATTGATGTTCCCTTTATGCAATTTTCTCAATATGATACTCAGTTTAATTGTCATAAATATTTAAGTTTAATCTTGTTGTGCATTGTGTACTTTGCTCCTTTCCTGACTGGATACGTTGTTTAGGCGATGATGAGAACCTTGCCCCTACCTTTTATGGACCCTATGAGCCAGCAGGTGATACAGTTGCAGAGCCGGTTCCCGCCCAGGAGACTACTCCTGCAGAGTAGTTAGCATTAGTTATTTGTTTTCCTTTCATCTTAGTAATCGGGTTTGTCCCCGATATAATCTTTGGTTCTGTAATAAACTATGGATCTGATTATCATACTCTGGTTATAAATCTTAACATTCTTTTCCTGCTATTTTTCCTTGCCTATTTAATTATTGTGAATGAGCTAGATTTATTACTTGTGGTCATGCCCTAGACAGCGTACTACCGCCGACACTGCGGCGTAGGCTGGACGTACCCACGCACTCGTGCCCGAATATCCGGGTGCGGGTCGTGACATAGGATGGTGTACGTATCGATGATATAAACAATACTTTGGGTCGTCTATCCGATTAGCTTCATTAGGGAGTCTGGTATTGGGTAACTACACCTTGTTACTTTTTATCAAGATGTCAAAGAAGTTGATTACATCTCCATCATCGAAGGGGTATTCTTCTTTGGGCTTCAAATTTTTTGGAGCCTTCTGCTTCGGCGAGGAGACTGTCTGCTTGGATATGTTCACAATAAGGTCCTTTTTTCCTTTGTTGCTGCGATTGTTGTTGTTATTGTTACTGTTGAAGGGGCATTTGACTTTATCTTCCAAGCCTGGTACATTAATCCCTAGCAAATTGATCTCCTTTGCATTCTGTTCTACGATATCAACATTCGATATAAATGTCGCCCATCCTTCAAACTAGGTTAGGCCTATACAAAATTTTACTCCCTGTAAGAGATTTTTTCTGTAAGTATCCATAAGCGCAGAATTAGGGATACTGAGGGTCATATTTAGAGTTGTCTGTCTAAAACGATATATAAAGAAACGTGTAGAATCTTTCTCCCTTTACTTGGTGTCATTAAGAGTTGACATAGTCATGTCTATTCCGTCATCGAAGAACCGAGAAAAGAAAAGGCGACGAAGGTCTTCGAATGATAAGATACAGTTATTCGGGAGGCTGCAAAATCATTCATAAGCTATGCCGGTCAAGGCTCCGACAAATAGCTTAGTGAGTAACGCATCGTCCCCCGGTAAATATCCCATCATAGATTCGAAGTAGTTCATGTATTAACAGGGTGACGTCTTTCCATCGAACGAAATCAAGGATTGTGGTTTATACTTGGGCGGGAAAACAACTTTATTGCACTCAGGGGGATAAGGTTGCCTTATTCCAAGTTTCTGAAGCTTGTCTTGGTTATTCATGGCATCAAAATAAGCACGTAAATCTCGTATGGCTTCCTGTGTATCATCAATATGTGGTGGAGCAGTTGACGGAAGAGATGTTGGTTGAGCTTGCAGTACCACCAGTGTAGGCCCACCCACAACGTTAAAAGGGTTAGGAGTTGGTGCCGCTGATTTATTGTTGAGACCAGTGTATGGACTTGTATTACCCAAAGGTGGCTATACACCCAGAGGTGACTGTACTGGTATGGATGCGACAACATGCACTGGTGTTGCCGTAGAGTTTGTTGAGCCATCATCATTTTATGCATATTCTGCATAATGCATACACATCTTTGAATGCGGCCTCAAGTGTGTTAAGGCGTTGCTCGGTGCTTCCCGATGTGGTAGCATCTTGCTCATCACTGATGGCATATACACTGACCTCTCTGTGATCGACAGAGGTGGTAGTGGATTGAATTATGTAGTTAGAGTCTGCATAATCTATCTCGATCCAGGAGGGATGCTACCCCCAGGAAGGTTAGCTTTAGATTCTGAGGAGTGACTTCTCCTCATGTGAGAGAGTTCCCTTCTTCGAGAATGATAGTTTCGGTAAACTCATTCAAAGGACTCGACGATCTGGTCGAACCTCCTTTGACTATCTGTCATCGCAGTACTTCATCTTGGGCGCCTTCCGTTGTGGGGAAGTGTGGACGCCATGTAGAGTGTAGCAAATAGTAGATCCTTATCATCTGGATTCTCACTCCATCTCTCAGAATGTTGTCTAGTAGGCGAAGTGTATTACAATTAGTCAAACACAGACCGTTTAGTAGATGGTTCAACTGCTTTTGTGTAACAAAAGTTGATTACAATTTTATGACAATAGCAATGATGCTCATTTGGAAGTACCATTGTGGACACAAATGTTTTCCTCTCTTTATGCTTTTGTACAAGAACTTCGCGTAAATCAGAGGATGGAAGGGAAGAAGAAGTAGGTGCATTTTGCCTCTGTGCGCAAGTATGGAGTATTGTGCATATCTCAATTTTGCACGTAAATCTTGGACAAGTGCATATTCGGCAACTTTAGGTCGGGATACGCACAATTTCCCTTCTTTTGTGTGCATAATTTTAATTCACGGGAGGGGAGTCTTTTCTGCTGACCTCTTTTGTGCAAGCACGTAGAAGTCTGGGCATGAAATGTCAGGCTCCCCCCTCTTCAAGTGACTTGGATACTGATGTTGGACAACTTCTTTGCCACATGTGTTGTAGGAAGCAGAAAGTGCGCATAGAATTTTCTTTGCCCATGGATTGGTTTGGACTGCAGAGCCCATGCTTTCATTACCTTGCATATTGCACTGAACATGCAAGGGATTAGTAGCTCGGGGAAGAGCAACCCCCTTGGCATCGTAGTGAATTCCTCTGCCAAGGAATTATGTGCTCACCCCCCACTTGTTGTTGCGAGAGATTCATGATTTGCTCCCCTTAGTTGGCACACTGACGGCTAAGGGAATTGTCCACAAAGTTACAGAATGGGATAGGAGAACAAAATTATTAACGAGTGACTTCTCGTTGGCAGAGGTCATTACTGTTTGCGATAAACAAAAGTTGTATGAACTTTGTATTACAAACTATTAAAAGAAAGAAGAGTATGAAAGATCATAGACAAAAATCTAAGTACAATTAATTCTAGGAAAGTATAGCTGTAGAGATCTGATCTGCAAACGATCACTTTACTCCTTAGACCACACGACGATAAAAAAATGCAAGATTGTTGTAAATAACTTGAATAGTTGGGCAATGAGAAAGCTTTGGCAACAATGACACAAGAAGCTTCTATTTCTCTCATTATGTTCTTGAACTTCAAAGACTTAAAATTCCAGCCTTTGTAACGTACACAATAATCCTATATTTATAGGATTTCAGAGTAGTTATGACAATGTGTGCGCACTTTGGACAGTTCGTACTCCGTGCGCACTTTTGATAAGATGACATCCCACAATCTAGTGAGTGAGTGCACAACTTGCTTTCTGCTTAACATGTGGCTTCCTATACGAGGAAAGCATAGGTCATAGGATAGTTATTTGTGCTCGTTTTATGAGGACACATGGCATGTAGGACACGTAATCGTAACTTCTCTTTGTCAGTTAGGATCGTAGGCGAACTTTAGAAGTGGTCTAGGGACTGGCGCACTTTTGATAAATTGTTCATATGGACGCACTTTGAAGAACTAGCCGTGATGGCGCACTTTTGAGGAAGTAGCCATGATGGCGCACTTTTGAGGAAGTAGCCATGATGGCGCATTTTTGAGGAAGTAGCTGTAATGGCGCACTTTTAAGGAAGTTGCCATGGTGGCGCACTTTTGAGGAAGTAGCCTTGATGGCACACTTTCGAGGAAGTAGCCGTAATGACGCACTTTTGAGAAGGTTGGCCTTACGACGCACTTTGATGAGGTTGGTCTTACGACGCACTTTGAAGAAGTTGATTCGTACTGGCCATAATATGATAACCTGGGTCTGCGCACCGTAGCTCAGTTGTAATGATGGCTTCTTACATCATCGACTTCTGTTTAATTGTCATATTCATCGAATTTAATTCTCGGAGGAAAAAGTGATAGGCCAATTATGTGCCTGTAATGGGATGAATAAAAATAGCTTTAGTGTGCGCCACTGTTCTGTTCTTTGGAAGAGTGCATCATCCTTTGAAGCAAGTAGAAAGTGCATCATTCTTTAGAACAGAGAGAAAGTGCGTCATTCTTCCTATGTTTAGTTTATTTGTACGAAACAACGCCGTCTTCACGAAGTACATTTTTATACTTTTACAATTAAATCTTTTACTTTATTGGAAGCAACATTAGGATAGGTGGAGAAGGGATTGGGCAGCCAAGACTTGCGGATCTTCCTTGGCTTGGTTGCGGGTGAGGGGATTGAACAACCCCAAGAAAGCATTTCTTCATAGGCTTGTTGGTCGAACTGGACGACCAAAGTCTTCTGCGTTGTGCCAACCAACACAATGTCGAGTTGAGCCACCAACTTATTTTTAGAGAAGAAGGTCATCCCTAGCAGAGTCGCCATTTTGTTAGCCATAAACAAAAAGTTAAACAAACTTTTGTATTACAAACGTGAAAAAGAGTACAAAAATCCTATACAATAATCTAAGTACAAAATTTAGGAAAGTAGTAGCTAAGGATATCTGATATACAGTCGATCACTTTACTCCTTAGACTACAAGACATAAAATAAAGAAATGCAAGAACTCTAACAACTTGGAGAACTCGGCAACAAGAAGGCTCTGGCAATAACACACAAGACTTCTTTATAATCCTTTTTATCTCTGTGTGTGTATGAAATAACACTGATCCCATATTTATAGCATTCAAAACGATTATGTGGGTGTGCACACACAAATGAGCAATTTACACTGTGTTCACCATTGTGCGCGTACATTTGAAAACCCACAACCCACGTTCTTCGTAGTGGGTGTGCAGTTTGCTATCAGCTTGACGCGTGGACTCCTATACGAGGAAGGCTTAGGTCATGTTGACAACTTCTTGTACATGATCTTCGAAAATTATGACATTAAATACACGTAATCTTCTTGGGATCATAACCGCTCACAATCGTTTAAAAGCAACAAAGTGCGCACACTTTTCTCTCTCAGCAGAGAGAAAAGTAGAAATGTGTGCATTATCGCGAAGAAAGAAGCACATGCATACTTTGGCATATTTTTGTGGAGACAACATCACTGCGTACCTTGGAGGAAAATAGCATACTGGCGTATTTTTGTAGGCACAACATCACTAGTGTATATTTATGGAGATAGCCAAACTGGCGTACTATTGTAGCGGGAGTCACTTTGGCATACTTTGGTAATAATAGCACTGATGGCGTATTTTTGTTGATACAGCATCACTGGAGTACCTTGATGGAATGCGACAACACTAGTCACAAAACGACAACATGGGTCTTCGTGTGAAGCAATCTTCTACATCAATAACCTTGATCTCCTCAAGTGTTGTGTCAGTCTGTTAGTCTGACCCATAAATAACGAGATGGCAGGGTTACAGAAGTACGCATATTTCTCTGGACAAGTTTGATGAAGAAAGTACGTCGCATCTTCAATTCTTTTAAAGAAAGTGCGCCTCTTCTCCAAACTTTAGGAAAGTACGCCTATGCTTTTTTGACTGAGTTTTTTTATATGGATAGGTCTAGGCATATTTTCTATGCTTCTACACTATAGAAATTATTCTTCTTCCCATTGGAATATATACTTTGGATCATGTTTGTCTTGGCAAACTTCTTGGATAGAGTCCACTTTGATTTTGGTTCTAGCTTCATTTTCAAATCTAATGAAGCATAGAAGATCTTCAAGCAATATCTCCATATTTTTTTGGTATATGTCGGTTGAAAATTGATTCCAATTGGAAGGAAACTTGAAGATAATAGCTCCCACCATAAACTTGTCTACTTTAGGCATAACCTTCTCCTGAAGCTTTTACTACAACTTAAGTAATTCTTTCACTTGTTGGAGCATCGTTTTCTCGTCTTCAAATTCTATTTTAAGGAACTTGTTAGCAAGATTAATCTGGACATCTCCTCGTTGTCATTGTACTACTTTTTTAAAGGACTAAAAAACGTCTTTTGTAAATTTTTTCTTATTGTAAGATTTTGACATTGAGTCATCCATGGAGTTGAGAATCAACAACTTACAAAGATTTTTATCTCTCCTCTATTTTTGTTGTGTGGTGATCACGTTGGTAAGAACTTGTATATTATTAGTTTCTCGAAGAATAGATCCTGACTCCGTCAATATGTAATCCACGTTGACGAGTTGAAGATTGAGACTAATCTTTCTTTTTTAGCGGTTGTAATGCTTTCCATCGAACTTTTTATGTGAAAACTTATGTCAAGTAGACTTAAACGTTCCATCTCGATGTTGCTCGGATTTTCCTTTGAGATTATTATTTTCGGTACAAACAATTATACAACTTATGAAGAAAATGAAGACTACAACTTGAACAATACGACACTTTTAGAACAACAAAGATTGCAACAATAAGTTGATGGAAAACAAATACTTAAAACTTTGCAACAAAGTTACTACAACATGAATTATAAGAAGTAAAAACTTGTCTTTCTGGGGTGATAAAGATCATGATTGCTTAAAGCAAGATTTGACCCACCTTTTTCGTCGATCTGCTCCTAGGAACCAACAAGTTTACCATGTTAAACTTCTAGAATGCTCACTTGTCACCCTCAGAAGAATGAACAAAGATTGGACTATTAAATATAACCTCGAGCAATATTTTATGGCTTCAATGTTGCTGTTAACTCTCCTCTCGTAGAATATATTCTCAAGTCTATCACCAAAGAAAAATACTAGAGAATTTATAGGGGATCCAAGCCACTTAGCAACCATAACCACCCATAATAAATAGTTAATTCACGAAATAACTCCCCATAATATGTGCGTTACAGTAATAACTTCCACGAAGTAGACAATATAAAGCTGAAATGTCACGCTAAAACACACTGTACTCACGTAAAAATACACCAAAGCTGTCACACTTAAGCACTAGTCCTGCAGGAACATCCTCCTCGCTGCAACCAAGGTCCAGCAGGAGCACCCTCCATGCTGGAACCTATGTCCAATGTGGGCATCACCCACGCTGGAACCTAGGCCTACCATGAGCAGCAACCACGTTGGAACCAAGGTCCAGCGGGAGCACTAGCCACACTATATCACGTTGCTTCCCTCTGAGCCCTTCTGCGCCCTACTGCACCATGCGTGAACAACGCACAGAACTGGCTCCCTGAACGATGTACGTGCAAAGTGGAAATACTATCTTGATGTTGTTCGGATCTTGTTTTGAGATTATTATTTTTCGCATAAAATAATTGTACAATATACAAAGAAAATGAAGACTACAACTTGAAAAATGCAACACTTTTAGAACAACAAAGATTGCAACAATAAGTCGATGAAAAAAGAACACTTAAAACTTTGCAATAAAGTTGCTATAATAAGAATCATAAGAAGAAAACTTGTCTTGTTAGGGTGATTGAAATTACGTTTCTCAAAGCACGATTCGATCATTTTTCGTCGATCTGCTCACATGAACCAATAAGTTTACCGTGTTGAACTATTGGAATGTTCACTTTTCACCTTCTGAAGAATGGACAATGATTGGATTATCGGATAGAACCTCAAGCAACACTTCATGGCTTCAACGCTGCTGTTAACTCTCCTCTCTTAGAATATATTCTCAAGTCTATCACCAAAGACAAAAGACTAGAGAATATATAGGGAAGCCGAGCCCCTTAGCAACCATAACCACTCATAATGGGCACTTAATTCAGGGAATAACTCACCATAATGTTTGTGTTACAATAGTAACTTCCATGAAGTAGACAGTTACTAAACTGAAATGCCACGTTGAAACACACCGAAGCAGTCACGTTGGAACATATAGAGGTAGTCACACTAAAACACACCGAAGCAGTCACGCTTAAGCACTAGTCCCGCGGGAACACCCTCCTCGCTGGAGCCAAGGTCCAGCTGGAGCACCCTCCATGTTGGAACATAGATCCAGCATGAGCATCATCCACTATGGAACCTAGGTCCAGCATGAGCATCACCTACGCTGGAACCAAGGTCTACTAGATCATGCTGCTTCCCTCTGAGCCATTCTGCACCCCGCTGCACCACGTGTGAACAACGTGCAGAACTGGCACACTGAACGACGTGCGCACGAAGTGCAAACTACGCTATCAAAGTGCCACTTTGTGCTCTTCGCCCACATCCACGTCCACACCTGAGTCTGAGTTGCTAGGCCCTTCGAGTGTTATCTCGTAAACATCACACCATATCAACCACATGTCTACCACTTCTCATGTCTGCAAGTTAATAAAAAAAGACTTATATTGAAATACATACTTGAAATTTGTCACATGGAAGATGTTAAACCATTCTTCAGAGAGTATTTCAAATAAGAGCAATGCTATGATTACAATAAAAAAATCTTACAACCTTTTTTCAATTGTCTAGGTGACAGTTGCCAATTGGTTCCCTCCTCTCCACATGTAAACGAAGAGAGAGGGAACCCAATTAGCAATTATCACCTAGACGGATAAGAAAGTTGCTAATTAGCAATTGGCAATTAGCAATTATCAATATTCCTCCCAAACATGGTGTAATATTAAAAACCCCAAAAGAATATAGGAGTGAGAATATCTGTGTCAGAATATATATCATATGCACTCGCAAAGTGCAGACAAAATCTCACATTTAAGTAAAGGAAACAAAAAGAAAATTCATCTCTTGTCCCTACAATCTCTTTCTTCCTTCCATCCTTCCATCCTCTTCTAGATAGAGAGAGAGAGCTCACCAAGTAAAGGAAACAAAAAGAAACTTCATCTCCACTTGTCCCCACACTTTCTCCTTTCATCCTTCCATCCTCTTCTACATATAGAGAGAGAGAGCGCACAGAGCTCGAGAGCTCACATCAATGGCGGCGAAGATCAAGGCCGGCAGCCGTCCGCCGTGGGTGGGGCTGGCGGCGGCGGTGTGGGTGCAGGTGGCGGCGGGGAGCGCGTACAACTTCCCCCTCTACTCCCACTCCCTGAAGTCGGTGCTCGGATACAACCAGCGGCAGCTCACGATGCTCGGCGTCGCCAACGACGTCGGCGAGAACTTCGGCATGGTCCCGGGGGTCCTCTGCAACCGCTTCCCCCCCTGGCTCGTCCTCCTCATCGGCGGCGTTTCCTGCTTCCTCGGATACGGCGTGCTCTGGCTCGCCGTGTCGGAGACCGTTTCCGGGATTCCGTACTGGCTGGTCAGTGGCTAGTAGTGTCATTTTATTATCCTCAATTTGGGAATGTGCACTCAGTTTAACCGAAAAATCTTACTCTTATAATGATGAGACTTGGAAACTTGGAAATTGCTCAAAATTGAGCTGTCTTAACCGTTTTATTAAAAAAAAAAAATTAACGCAACAAAAACTAACTTTTTTTTTTATTTCGTACCAATATATATTTAAAAATTAAATTTTAAACGGTTTAAAAACTAATTTAAAGGGAAAAAATATCAAAAATGTTTAAATTGTTTAACAAATCTAAATTCAAATATATTTAAATATTTAAACTATTTTTCAATAATATTCTAAAAAAAATTATTTTACGTACAACCCACGTAAATTTACTTAGCCTATTATAAGTAGGCTTAAAAATGGCTCAAAATAAATCATCTAAACTCAGTAATTAATAAAAAAAATCTAAAATTCGTCTAACTACCACCGTATATTTATCACTTAATTGTTTTTAATTTTTTTTATAGCTATCTAAATATATATCCAAAATTCGATAAAAAATATATATCCAAATTAAAATATATTCAATATTCAAATTATATTTAAACTAACTAAATGGTTTTATCTAAACATATATCAAAAGTTATACAAATATATTTACTACAAATTTTAATTAAAATATATTCAAAATATATTTAAACTATTTTAATATATTTTAAATTTTTATCTAATTTTTTAATAATATTAGATTTTTTTTATTTCTTTTGATACGTGCATCCGCCACACGTGAACATGGCTACTATACTAATAAATAGCCATCCTGCTATGAGAGGAAGACTCACAAAGACAATATGGTAAATTTAAGGTTGGAGTTAGATAAATAGGTATAGGATAGGTGGCATAGTTGGAATATTGCGCGGTTCATGTTCAAATTGAACCGTCTCACCGAAACCAAACCTAATCAAACCAAATTACCTATTTCAGTAGTAGTAGGTTTGGTTTGCGATTTTTAATTGTGTATTGCTCACCCCACTTGTGAATGTCCATTTGACTAATGGAGTGTGTTGCACCCATCTATATTATGCCTCGACTCTATATTATGCCTCAACTCGAGTTGCTACTTTTACATGTGACTTGATTGTTTTTTTTTTCTTTTTTTGGGTAGGTGGGGGGGAGGGGGGGTGGGGGGTTTAGTTTGGTATTTTGAAGCTTATCTAATTTTTTTGTTATAAGTTTTTGTTGTAAGTTGCTCTTATAAGCTGCAGACCGAACATGTTTGCACTCTTAATAAATGTTGGGATAAAAATACTTTCATTGCTGAAACTATTTTTATTTCATTTTTGAAATGACAAGTCTATATCTACTGTTCGACATAAGCTCGATCTTTTTATTACAGTTCTCCTTAGATCGTGTCCATGTCTACTTCTTTGCACGTCGTTATTTGATTCTTACGTTTGTTGCATTATTCCTCAATCCGCTGCTCGGGTGGATCTCAGTCACACTCTCCATCCGAATTTGACCATCGACTATGAATAGCTATTTGTCTGTTACTGCATCTACTATTATTGGTATATTGTGCCCGACCCTTTGTATTTTCTACAGTACTCTTACTTTTGGCTACTATTCTACAATGACATCATCCACTTCAGTCTCTCACATCTCTACTTAGTTCTCGGACTTGACAATAGTCATGATTCATGTCACATCCCGGTTTCGCAGAACCAATCGTCCTCACTGTGGTTCCGCATAACCGATCGTACTCGTTGCCTCGCTGGGCATGATGTTATACAAGTCTAGGGTTGCACTTGTACTAGGCAAGAACGTGCACTTGTGTCAAATCTTTTTGAAAATAACTCAACAACACAACAACAAAAATATGAACACACAGTATAGGAAGAAAAATAGCTCTTTATTGATTCATTGCAACAAAGAACAATTTTCTCAGTACTGAAATAAAAATGCATGTACAACTTACATACCTTTGCGAAAAGTAAAATACTGATAGGCTGACATGAAATTATGTTCCATTCCATACATTATGCCCCTTTATTACAACTTGAACTAGGAAAGAACAACTTGAAATCTTGAATACTTTGAAATGGAAAGAAGCTTTGAAAAGACTGCAACAAAGGCTTTATCTCCCTTGAGCTCCCGCGGGTCCTCATCACCTGGGTTGCCCACAGAGACGTGGGTCAGTACTTAACATGTACTGGTGAGCAGAACTAGCCCACTCACCTAAACTAACACTTCTGAATTATAAGACAAGCAGTTTAATAGGCAACAGTTAAAACAGTGAAACATGTAATTCATTGAACATATGTAATCTTGCCACGACCGATGGCCGTTCCTGTATAATTTACAGGATAATACTTACCGTCCATGCACAAGACATCGTTAGCATGAAATCTCTCTCTTAGGGTCATTGGTGTTGCTTCACCATGTAGGACTTTTACATGGTATTGCAGTGCATCTACTCAAAGTAGGTAGCTAGCCTCAATGAGAATCCCGCAATACCCCGTGCTTGTAAGCACGTCCAAATATTTTTTCATAGGTCGAAGCAGTTCCCGGTGTCACAAATCCCGATCTAGGAAACTTATTACCTTGTGCACAAGTTGTTTATGACCATGCAAATGCATATATGACTAAGTCATAAGCAAAATTGCATGGTAAAGTAATGAAGTAATATAGCCGGCATTGTTCATTCTGGGGACTTCTTAGTCCATACTTGTTTTCTTTCTTTTCTTTATATGGAAAATTAAACAGTCCATGCCTTCCTTTCTTTATTGTTTTGTTTACAGCAAAGCATCCTACTTGACAGTTATGATAGTGTTCACTACTTGCGTTGTATATGATGCATCAGTGATATTTAACTTGTGACAATATTTGGCTTTATCGATCATTGGACTTAGCAAGGTTAACAAGAGAACTTGATGATTATTATTGGCATGAAGGAGTACAACAAAGCATCATATTTGACAGTTATGATAGTGTTCTCTACTCCCATCATATTTGACAGTTATGGTAGAGATTTTGACAGTTATGATAGTGTTCTCTACTCCCATCATATTTGACAGTTATGATAGATCTCTACTCCTTCATGCCAATAATGATCATCAAGTTCTCTTGTTAACCTTGTTAAGTCCAATGATCGATAAAACCAAGTATTGTCACAAGTTAAATACCACTGCTGCATCATATAGAATGCAAGCAGTGAACACTATCATAACTGTCAAGTAGGATGCTTTGCTGTAAACAAAACAATAAAGAAAGTAAGGCATGGACTGTTTAAGTTCCCATATAAAAAAAAGAAAGAAAACAATAGAACTTGATGATTATTATTGGCATGAAGGAGTAGAGAATACTATCATAATAATCATCAAGTTATGATCAATAAAGCCAAGTATTGCCACAAGTTATGATATTATTTGCTTGATGATTATTATTGGCATGAAGGAGTAGAGAACACTGATGATTATTACTTGACAGTTATGATAGATAACTTGATGATTATTATTGACATTAAGGAGTAGAGAACACTATCATAATACCATCTTTATCTTCCTTTCTCTCAGAATCCTTATTGGCACCAACATCGGATCAGAATACCATCTTTATCTTCCTTTTTCTTAGAATTCTCTAAAATGAATGCAAGTAATTGATAAAAATGGACATGACAATCAATCATGGAAAACTATCACGAAAATGCATTTATCCAAACAAAGTAGCGAAAATCCAGCAAAAAATCCAACGAAAAGCCAACGAAAATTCTTGAACTCATTCCAACAGAAGCCGATCCATTAGTTAAAAAGGTTCATTGCATTCGTCCGTGATCAATTATGTCGAAAGGTTTCCCAATACTCAGTTCCGAATGAGTCAATCGAGCCACAAACATCACGTTGTGAACCGCTAGGGGTGAGGCACTACAATTCAGGCGGAGTCCGATGTGATTCTTCTATTGGGCGTAACACTGGCACCTCTCGGCATATATGTCTATGCACGCATCGTGGTCGTACGAACCACAAACCACTCTCTTGATTGTTGTTGGTTTAAGCAGGACATGCCTTCTTGGACACGTCGAGTTACTCAGATGACTTCTGCTGCTGCTGCTACTAATTACTCTCAAGTTGGTTCTTCTGTGATGATTTCTCAAACAACATATTATAGCTTTTTTCGTGCTCCGCCGAATCGCATTACAACTCTAGCTTCTACTTCTGATCTGGATGTTGCCCTTGTTGTTTGGAACTGCCTCCAGGTATTATATTTTGGTGCCATTTCGCATGTTAGAGGTTATCTCATTTTTCTCATATCCAGTATTCATCCATTTTTTTGCCTATTTATATTGTGGATTGCCAGACTCCTAGCCACCGGGATACAAAGTTGTTCACGTTTCTCCTTATCTTATCTTGGATCGCGTGCTTTATGCACCTGTTTCCAGTAAACCTTTTATCTGTGACCAGGACGAACATTGCTTTGTTACATTCTTTCTTCATATTGTGAGTTTAACGAACTTCGGAAAGCAGAAAACATTAGGGAAGGTTCTCGCATCGGAAATTTATAGTATTAATTAGATGTACCATTTTCACCTACTCCGATAACTTTTGTAGTCCTTTCTGCTACCTCAATATCCCCTCTTCAGTAGCATCAATGTCTTGGACATCCTTCTCTACAAAAGCTTAAACAACTTTTGCCATTAGAGCCATTTGTCTCGAAGTTTAGTACGCGACCTATAAGTTGGGGAAATATCATCGAACATCTTTTCCCCTAGAGTTGACAAGAGGACTTTGCCTTTTTGATTTAGTTCATTCATTATGATATTTGGGGGCCTGGCCAAGTATCGTCTTTCTCTGGTCCTTATTACTTTATCACCTTCAATAATGACTATTCACAGCTCATATGGATTTAGTTGAACGCTCGGTCTCTAGCCTTCAATAGGTTTAGGTTCTTTTGATTAGGAAGTCAAGACTCAATCTTGTGTCGTTAAAGTTCTTCGCACATATAATGCCTTAGAGTACATATGATACGGTCTACCTAGTGCGCCTCATGGTATCATTAATCAGACTTTCTGTGCTCTTACAACTCAATAGAATAGTCTAGTACAACAAAAAAATCGCCATCTACTATTTATTGCTTGTACTATGATTTTTCTTATGAATGTTCCCAAGTATCTTTTTTTTATGATGCCGTTCTAAGTGCGAACTATCTGGTGAACTGTTCTCTTGACTCTTTCTGATAAGGTCATTTTTTTTCTTGATTCCTCGAGATTTCGGTTGTATTTTGCATTCAAAACCTGACATGAATGACCGTGAAAAGCTATATACACGATCAATCAAGTATGTCTTTCTTGGATATTCTTGTAATCAGAAAGGGTACCGATGATTATCTAACATGCCGTTACTATGTGTCAGTCGATGCTACATTCTTTGAGGATACATCATATTATACTTCGGACACTCATCTTCTCCATGCTCTCGCTTACCTACCTCGGTTCTTCCCCTTCCTACGTTACAAACTACTATCTCAACCGATCGTACTTCTTTCTTTCCTTTCTCTCCTCTTGCAGCCCCTCCGTGTATTCCTACTACATTACTATCTTCCGTCCATCCTACTTCTCCACTACTAAGTCTTTTTGCTCTTAAGATTTATGCTCGTCGCCCACATGCACCTTGTATTCCACCTTCCGCTACTTCAGTTACT
Organism: Iris macrosiphon; assembly: GCA_036927795.1. Lineage (NCBI taxonomy): Eukaryota > Viridiplantae > Streptophyta > Magnoliopsida > Asparagales > Iridaceae > Iris > Iris macrosiphon. The sequence goes on from JAYESA010000005.1 coordinate 220,434,486, forward strand.
ATTACTCCACCTATTACTGCTATTCCACCCTCATTCTTGACCCTCCACCTTCCCCCTTCGATTTGGATTTGCCATTTTTCTTTGTAAAGTGTACTCCCTCTGGATGACTATGTCTCCTATGCTCGTCTTGGGCCTTCTTATAGCCAGATGGATTTTTCTCATGCCTATATTTCTTTCCAAGACTATTCAGGACATTATCAATACTTGCTTGGAAGCAAGTTATGATTGGAGAGATGGATGCACTCGTCTCTTGTGACATATTGTAGCTGGTTCCTGCTCCTACTGATTGTAATGTTGTTTTCTTGCCGCTGGGTATATACTCTGAAATATTTACGTGATGGTTCCATTTATCGCTACAAGCTTGACTTATGGCAAAGGGTGTCACTTATACTAATGGTGTTGATTTCTTTAAGAGTTTTTCTCCTTTGCTCGACTTAGCTATATTCAACTTCTTTTTTCTCTTGCAGTAAATTGAAATCGGCCTATGTATCAATTTGATGTTAAAAATCTTCATATATGGCGATCTTACTGAGAAAATCTATATGTAGCAACCTCCCAGATTTGGTGCTTAGGAGGAGAATGTTGTATGTAAACTCAAGAAGGTAATCTATAGACTTGAACAGAGTCAGCATGTTTGGTTCGAGAAGTTTAGCCAGGTTGTTAGTGCTGTTGATTTCAGACACAGTTATACAAATCATTCCGTTTTTATCTGGAACACTAATGCAGGAATAATTATTCTTGTGGTGTACATTGATGTTATTTTACTTTTGGTTGTAATCATTGAGGAGACTAAAGTTCATTTTCTGAAGCACTTTATCACTAAAGATCTGGGTCAACTGAGATACTTTCTTAGGACAGAGATTGTCTATATATAGAAAAAGGGATGGTTCTCAGGCAGGGGAAATATCTTGTGGACTTGTTATAAGAAACTGGCCTGCTTAGATCTAAACTAGTTGATACTGTTGAAATTAGTTGATTATTTTATTGATTGTCTCATTGGCATTATATAGCCTTACAGTCATTAATACAATGATCTCAATCATTATGACAATAATCTCATAATGGAATATCCTGTGACATATTCTGGCATCCCAAATATGCCCTCAGGATATTCCCATGTGCTTATACTATACTTAAATATGACACCCAACATACCATATCAACACTCCCCCTCAAGATGGGTGAAAGATATTCACTAAGCCCATCTTGTCACATCCTCTAATCATGCTCACTGAGGCGAGTCCCTTAGTTAGTCCATCTGCTACTTGATCCCTGGTTGGAACATGGCCAAGCTCCAGTAATCCACTATCCAACTTCTCTTTGATGAAGAATCTATCAATCTCGATGTGTTTGGTCCTGTCATGCTGTACTGGATTGTTGGCGATACTAATAGCTGACTGATTGTCACACCACAGCTTCATCTTGGCTCCTTGATCCAGCTTCAGCTCCACCAGCATATTCTTCAACCATAGCAGCTCTGCAACTCCCAAAACTATAGCTCTGTACTCTGCTTCAGCTGTCGATCTGGCCACCACAGACTGCTTCTTACTCCTCCAGGAGACCAAGTTACCTCCTACAAATATGCAATATCCCGAGGTAGACCTCCTGTCATCAACACAACTAGCCCAGTCAGAATCACAGTAGCCCTCGATGCTCACGTGATTGTTCTTCCTGAATATTAGTCCCTTCCCGGGAGCACCTTTCAAGTACCTCAGAATCTAGTACACTGCATCCATATGACCCTTCCGTGGGTCATGCATGTAGCGGCTCACCACACTTACTGCAAAGCAGATATCAGGACGTGTGTGGCTCAAATAGATCAACTTGCCAACCAGTCTCTGGTATCTGTCTTGATCAACTGGTTCTCCAGCCTCAGCATCAATCTTGAACCTCTGATCTATTGGTGTCGCTGCAGGTTTGCACCCCAACATCCCAGTTTCTGTGAGAAGGTCCAGTACATACTTCCTTTGAGAGAGAACAATCCCCTCTGCTTCTCGAGCAATCTCAATCCCAAGGAAGTACCGAAGAAGGCCGAGATCCTTCACCTCGAATTCCTTGCCAAGCTTTCCTTTGAGTTGGGCGATCTCCTGCTCATCATCTCCTGTGATAATCATATCGTCCACATACACCGCAAGCATGGTGATGTGGCCTCCACTCCGACGGAAGAACACAGTATGATCAGCATTGATCTGCTGATATTCCATCCCTATCATCGCCCTTCTGAATCTGTCAAACCACGCTCGAGGAGACTGTTTCAGTCTATAGAGGGACTTCTTCAACCTGCAGACCTTGCCTACTGTCTGATTGGTGCCAAATCCTGGTGGTATCTCCATGTACACCTCCTCCACTAGATCTCCATGAAGAAACTCATTCTTCACATCCAGTTGGTGTAGCTTCCATCCACCATTCGCTGCCAGAGAAATCAGAGTCCTGACAGTGCTCATCTTTACAACTGGTGCAAAGGTCTCATCGTACGTCTGACTGTATCCTTTGGCTACTAGTCGAGCTTTGTAGCGCTCAACCTGTCCATCTGGGTTCTGCTTCACGGTAAAGACCCACTTGCATCCAACTGCTCTCTTCCCCTCTGGCAGTCTCACAAACTCCCAAGTGTGGTTCTTCTCCAGAGCTCCCAACTCCTCGTGCATTGCCGCTTTCCACTTTGGATCGTTCTTGGCAACCTGCCAATTGTTAGGTACAGTAATACTATCCAAAGATGCTATAAATGCTCCATGAGAAGAAGGGATATGGTCATAAGAAACAAACTGAGCAATATCCCAACCATATCTGTTTGGAGGATTTTCTGCATTGCTGCGAGTGGTCCTCCGTACAGATAGTGGTGTGGGAGGAGTAGAAGTAGGAGGAATGATATCTTGTGAAGGAGGGGGTATCACCTGAAGGGGGGTTGGTGTCGGTGCCTCAGGAGTTGGGACGAACGCAGGCAAGGGACTTGGCACTGGCACTGTCGGTACTGGTCCTGCAGTTTGCTTCTCTCCTGCTGTAGGTAAGTAACTCTCCCTGAGCCGTAGGCCTAACACCTTCACCTTCTTGTCCCTTCTCCGTGCCTCCATGCCAAACTTCTAAATCAGTTACCACCAAGTTCTCCATCTCCCCCTCTCGCCTAATACTGGCAGTATTAGGCGTGTTGTGTGAAGTTTCGTCCTGGCGGTAGTATGGCTCATGCTCCCTAAAGTGGACATCCATACTGACAAACTTCTTCTTCTCTACTGGACTCCAGCACACATACCCCTTCTGGGTCGCCGAGTAGCCTACGAAGATGCATTTGACCGCTCTAGGGTCAAGTTTCCCAACTGATGGCCTGTTGTCCTTCACAAAACACACACACCCAAACACCTTCAGTGGGAGTATCCCACTATTATTGCCTTGCAATACCTCACATGGGGACTTCCATCCGAGGACTTTCGAGGGCATCCTGTTGATGAGTTGAGCTGCTGTCAACACTGCATGCCCCCACAGACTGTGGGACATTCATGTCGATCATCATACTTCTTGCGACCTCCAGAAGGTGTCTGTTTTTCCTTTCTGCAACTTCATTTTGTGCTGGTGTGTATGCACAGGTGGTCTGATGCTGTATTCCGTGTGCTGACAGGTATTCTGCAAGCTTTCTGTTGGTATACTCCGTTCCATTGTCAGACCTCAGTACCTTCACAACTGCTTTGTACTGAGTCTGGACATGCTTATGGAAATCCCGAAAACAAGCAGGTACATCATTCTTATTTTTCATCAAATATAACCAGGTAACACGAGAGGCACACTCAATGAAAGAAACAAAGTACTTATAACCATTCATAGTGTTAGTAGCACATGGACCCCAGACATCAGAATGTACTACCTCAAAAGCAAAAGTGCTCCTATGACCCGTGCCAACATATGAGCTCCTAGTAAGTTTTTCTAACTCGCACGCATCACATACTAATTTCTCTTTATTTGTTTTTGCATAAATCTCTGGATACAACTTACTTAGAGTATCAAAGGAAGAATGTCCCATCCTCCTCCGATGGAGTATCAAGGTATCCTCAGTCCTCTGCTGTAGTCCTTCCATGCCAGCCTTCTTTGCCATAGATACCAATGCTGAGTCCAGTCCTTCTCGATCTAGGTACCACAGTCCCTCATGTCAAGTGCCAGTCCTAAGTCTTCGTCCTGTCCCTTTCTCCTGGAATGTCACCTTAGGAATATCAAAAGAAACAATACATTTAAGTTGGAGGATTATAGAACTAATGGACAAGAGACTGACTGAAAAGGATGGAGCATGTAAAACATTGGATAATCTTACTGAACCTGTACAATTAACAGTACCCTTACCGACCACTGGCTGGAAAGTGCCATCAGCTGTCTGAATGCTGTCTGCTGATGCTAGGTGAGTGTAGGAAGAAAACTCACTAGCATTCCCCGTCACATGTCGAGATGCTCCCGAGTCGATAATCCAGTCTGATGATTTAATGGAAGAGATTGACGCAAGGGCAAGTGATTCGTCAGTACCTTCTGATGGATGGGCATACATGGCAACGTTGTCCCTAACAAAGAATGATGTGGACGCCTCCTCTGTTCTACTCCTCATGTCTCCCAGTGCCTGGTCCTCCATAGTAAAGGTGCCATCAGCTTCTCCGTTCCCTTCTGATATCAGGAGGTTCGCCCGATAACCTCCTCGGCCACCTCGTCTACCCCCTCGACCACGACCACGTCCTCCATTATATCCTCGTCCGCCGAACGATCCTCGTCCACCACCTGAATCTCCCTCCCTAGGTGGTTTGGTACAAGCATACCGATGATGACCTATCTCCCCACAGTTATAGCACTGCCGGTTATGCTGCCAGGGCTCTCCCTTAGATCCTGTGTTTCCTGAGCTGGTGATCGCTAGTGCTGACTTTGTTTCGGTGGGACCACCTGTCCCGGCTTGCAGCCTGATGCGTGTCTCCTCCTGGATCATGGCTGAGATAGCCTCCTCAAGGCTAGAGATCTTTGGTTGGGCTAGAAGTAGGGCCGTCCTCTGTGCGAAGGCTGCAGTCAGCCCTTTGAGGAACTTCATCGTCCTCTCCTGCAGACACACCTGTCTCTCCTTACACTTAGGGTCCCCGCAGCTCGCCCGATCTGAGGAGTGATCATAATCCAACCACAGACGCTCCAACTCCTTGGCATACTCCTGCACCGTATTCTCTCCCTGTACGGTGTCATCAATCTCCCCCTTTATCTGGAAGACCCGTAAGTTGTTCCCCACACCATCATACATCCTCAACTTCTCCCCCACATCTTTCACCATCTCAATACCGTCTACTGTGGCGGCAATAGACTGGACTAAGGAGTTGAGAAGCCAGATGTAGATCACCATATGAGTGGACTTTCACTCATCGCGTCCTGTCGAGCCCTCGTCCGGCTCTGTCGCCTCGCCCGTCAGGAACCCCTCTATGTTTTTTTTCTGCGAGGGTTCTTCTCACCCGTCGTGACCAACTCAGATAGGTGGCTGGTCCATCTAATTTCAGATCGATGGAGGGAAGCTTCAACTCCGGCGACGTTCGTGTTGTGTTCTCACCAGCCGACATCGTCAACAACTTCATCAACGTCGTCACCTCTGCAGAATCTAGCTTCTTGATGATCTCCTCCATCGATGCGTCGTCTATCCAATCACGTCACGTCCGCTCCACGACTCACGCTCGTCCTCGTCGTCCGCTCCTAGATCCGAACATGTCCTCCTTTTTTCAGATCTAGGCATCCCTATTAGGCGCTGTCTCGTGCTGGTGCGGAGGAGGCGGCAGCACGCATGTCACAACCACCGTCGCAGCAGCAGTCGCAGCAGCCGCAGCAGCAGCAGTAGCCGCAGCAGTAGCGGGACGGGGCAGCAACAACGAAGGGCGGCCTGCGAAGGGCAGAGAAGGGAAGAAGGGGGGGCGTGGAAGAGTTCGGTGGAGGAGATCTAGGAAATCCTCCTGTGGGTTTGTGGAAGCTTGGTGACGGCTAGGGTTTGTGGAAACTTGGCTCTGATACCATGTTGAAATTAGTTGATTATTTTATTGATTGTCTCATTGGCATTATATAGCCTTATAGTCATTAATACAATGATCTCAATCATTATGACAATAATCTCATAATGGAATATCCTGTGACATATTCTGGCATCCCAAATATGTCCTCAGGATATTCCCATGTGCTTATACTATACTTAAATATGACACCCAACATACCATATCAACAGATACACCTATAGAACCAAATTCTAATATGTGGCCCGAAAATGATCAGGATGTTAAGGACAAGTCTAACCACATAAGATTTGTTGGAAAGTTGATTTATTTGACTGACTCAACTAGATATTTCTTTTGTTATTGGTCTGATTAGTCAATTCATGGAGAATCCGAAGATATGATATTGGGGTGCTGTTCTTAAGATCCCGAGATATGTGAAAGGGTCTCCAAGCAAAGGTCGGGGTGCTGTTCTTAAGATCCCGAGATATGTGAAAGGGTCTCCAAGCAAAGGTCTTTTGTACCAAAGCCATGAACATCTCCAAATCGCATCTTACTCATATGCTAACTATGTTAGGTCAAAGAGTAATATGCGACCTAATATGAATATTGTACCTATGTTGAAGGTAATCTTGTTACCTAATGCAACAAGAAGCAGACTGTAGCAAGATCCGATGCAGATGTCAATTACAAAGTGATGACTCATACAAAATGTGAGAGGATGTGGCCCAAGACTCTGATGGTTGATCTTGGTGTACAATATATCACTCCTATTCCCATGCACCATAACAATCAAGTGGTATTAAGTTATTGACTTAGTCTTTCTCTGATTTTGTCTTTGTAATTATCTCTAACCATGATTGTAGGATTCAGTTGTAACCTCATGAGTTAGTTTTGACAATCTCTGATTTTGTCTTTGTAATTATCTCTAACCATGATTGTAGGATTCAGTTGTAACCTCATGAGTTAGTTTAAACAATATTGATGTAAACTCTGCTATATAAAGGCTCATGCATCAAAATAATAAAAGGAATATTTTTCCATATTTATCATTTCTTCACATGGTATCAGAATAGCCTAAACCGATCCTACGCTATGTCTTCCGAAAACAACCAGATTACTCCTTCCGCTACTCAAATCTTGTTCACTGCCTCTGGTGGCGCCGCGGCCAACCTTCAATTTCCGGCGCTAGCAATCCGTCTCGATCGCTCCAATTACTCTCTATGGCGCGGCACTATTCGCTCGGCTCTTGAGGCTTATGAGCTTGAGGGATTTCTTGTCGCTGGTGGTGCTCCTCCGTCGACTGTTTCATCGGCCGCAGATTCATCAACCACCACCAGCCCGAATCATGACTTTGTTGCTTGGAAGCGCAAGGACCGACTGGTTCTTTTATGGCTGCGATCCACTCTCTTCACTCCTATGCTTGGTTACGTTGTTCGGGCTGCCACAACCGCGGAACTTTGGTCCATGTTAGAGCAGATGTTTCACTCCCAAACTCGTGCCAGGCAGATGCATTTGAAACAACTTCAATTGCTCTCCAAGGGAAACCTGTCTATCTTGGAATATGTTGAGAAGAAAAGGGCAATTTCTAATTCCCTCGCTGAATGTCTCACCTCTGTATCGGATGAGGATTGTCTCTTTTGTGCTATTTGGCTTAGGGGCTGAATATAGTGCGTTCAAAACAGCACCGAGTATGCGGCTGGAACCGATTTCGTCGAATGAGCTGCTCGGCCTCCTTCTTCAGGAAGAACAGCGCATACTTGACTCTTGCGCCGAATCCAGTTTTCCTGTGGCCTATGTTGCTCATCGTAGAGGCGTGGCTACAAGTCGACATTCCCCGTTGGACTCTGCCACGTTTGGCGACCGCTCCCGTCCGGTGTGTCAACTCTGCGACAAGCAGGGTCATGAAGCACGGAATTGCCATCAACGACTTAACCTGTCTGCCTTCCCTGCCACCAATCGCCGCACCGCTGATCGCCTCCGCCAGTCCGCCAGCAAGCAGGCTCATGTGACGTACACCGCCAGCCCGTCCGCCATCACCGACCCATGGGTGGTCGACTCTGGAGCGACGAATCACGTCCCGGCTGACCTGTCCGGCCTCAACCTCCAGTCCGAGTACACTGGCAGTGACAGCCTTGTCGTCGCAAACGGTCAGTCCCTTCCCATTACGCATACAGGCAATCTTTCTCTCTCTGCTAAACATGTTGCTAAATCCCTTACCCTTAAAGATATTCTCGTTGTGCCTAAAGTATCTAAAAACCTTCTTAGTGTTCATCAATTATGCCTCGATAACAATGTTTTTGTGGAACTTCATGCTAATCATTGTTATGTTAAGGACCTTCAGGGCACGAGAATACTCAAGGGAATCGTTGAGAATGGCTTGTACCGGCTTCCTGTTCGCTCACCCGCTCCCAGAGTTTTTGTTGGTGAACGCGCCTCTGTCTCTTGTTGGCATCATCGCTTTGCTCATCCGCATGAGTCCATCTTGCGTCGTCAATTAGTTACTTTTAATTTGCCTGTTTCTGCAAATAAATCATAATTTGTCTGTTTCTGCAAATAAATCATTGCCTTTGTGTAGTGCTTGTCAATTAGGCAAGAGTCAAAGACATCATCTACCCTCTTGTCATGTTTCCTCTAAACATCCTTTTGATTTAATTTATTCGGATGTTTGGGGCCCTGCCTCTGTGTCTTCTTTAAATGGTAATCGCTATTTTGTCATTTTTATTGACGATTGTACCAAATTTGTTTGGGTTTATTTCTTGGCGGCTAAGTCTCAGGTTTTGTCTGCCTTTACATCTTTCAAAACTATGGTTGAGACACAGTTTTCCACTAAACTCAGCTTTTCAATCTGATTGGGATGGCGAGTACCGAACTGTATCAACGTTTCTTGAAACTAATGGCATACTTCGTGTTTCTTGCCCTCAAACTCCTGAACATAATGGTGCTTCTGAAAGAAGGAATAGGATTATCATTGAAAAAGGGTTGGCTCTTTTGGCACATTCCCATATTCCTATGGAATTTTGGGAACATGCCTTTCATACCGTCATTTACTTGAATAATAGAACTATAACTCCTATTCTTCAGAACAAGTCCCCGTATGCATGCCTATATCAGCGTCAACCTGATTATCATTTTCTGAAATCCTTTGGTTGCTTGTGTTTTCCTTATCTTCGCCCTTACAACAGTAGCAAGTTAGAATTCCGTTCTGTGGCGTGCATCTTCTTAGGGTATAGTGCTAAACATAAAGGATATCTGTGCTATCACGTTTCTTCCTCTCGAACGTACATTGCTCGTCATGTTGTCTTTGATGAGTCTTCTTTTCCTTTTCCGGAGCATAATTCTCAGTCCGGACAGCTAGATTCGCCTCGTCCTGACATCTCTCTTTTTCCGCTTCAAGAAGCTGCATTAACACCACTCTCGGTTGCATCTTCTCCTTCGGATTCTTCTCAACCGACTCCCATTCAGTCGTCGTCTTCGTCTCCCTCCGACCTCACGCCACATTCTCCCACGGTGGTGCCACCTTCCCCACCACCGATCCCTTCGCCGGTTATGCCATATCAACATGCTCCCTCGTATTTTCGCCCCTCCAAAACTTCGACCCACGGTATGGTCACTCGAGCCTCCACTAATTCCCTTAAACCTAAAGCCCACACTGCTACCAGACACCCTATTCCCTGTGATTCCTCTGATTTTGAACCCAAAACTTTCTTACAAGCCAAAAAGAAACCCAATTGCAACATGCTATGAAACTAGAGTTTGATGCCTTAATTCCTAATGGAACTTGGGACTTGGTTCCTAGGCCCTCATCTTCTAATATTGTTGGTTGTAAGTGGGTTTTCAGGATCAAGAAGAAACCAGATGGCTCTATTGACCGGTACAAGGCCCGTTTGGTTGCCAAGGGATACAATCAAGAAGAGGGAGTTGACTACTTCGACACATTCAGCCCGGTCAACAAGCCTACCACGATTCGGGTGGTATTGAGCATTGCTGTCACTTGTCATTGGCCTCTCCGTCAGGTTGACATTAATAATGCCTTCCTCAATGGTGATCTAGCAGAAACTATCTATATGGATTAAGCACCGGGTTTCACTTCCCCTGATCGGCCGTCCTATGTTTGTCGCCTTAAAAAGGCACTTTATGGCCTTAAGCAAGCTCCGCGAGCATGGTTTCAGAAGCTCAACCAGGCTTTGCTTCGTCACGGCTTCCGGCAATGCATCTCCGATACCTCTCTTTTCATCAAACATCATGGCTCCGATGTTGTCTATGTGCTTGTTTATGTGGATGACCTCATTATCACCGGTTCCAACTCTTCCTTCATTGATGAGTTTGTCAAGTATATCAACTCGGTTTTCTCTCTGAAGGATTTGGGTTATCTCAACTTTTTCTTGGGAATTGAAGTCCATCGTAATTCAGCTGGTCTTCTACTCTCCCAAAGAAAGTACATTTTGGACCTCCTTGATCGCAGCAAAATGATGGGCGCTAAACCCATAGCCTCGCCGGTTCCAGGTTCTCGGCTCGTTTCGGGCGGTGATCCGTTCTCCGACGTCCATCTCTACCGCAGCATCGTAGGAGCTCTCCAATATGCCACCATCACCTGGCCTGAGATTTCCTACTCAGTCAATCGGGTCTGCCAGTTCATGCACCAGCCGTCGGAACATCATTGGGCTGCGGTCAAACGAATCCTCCGCTACCTTAAGGGTTCAATCGATTCCGGCCTCTTCTTCCGTCCTGCTCGTGACACTCGGCTTGTTTGCTTTACTGATGCTGGCTGGGCTTCTGATCCCGAGGACTGCCGCTCTCAACATGGGTTCTCGGTTTACTTTGGAGGCAACCTTGTGAGCTGGTCTTCTCGCAAACAGAATGTGGTTGCTCGCTCTAGCACTGAGGCTGAGTACAGGGCTATTGCCTTTGCCTCAGCTGAACTTATTTGGCTTCAACAGCTTCTCAAGGAAATGGCGGCACCATCTCCTGGTCCTCCCATTCTTCTTTGTGATAATCTCAGTGCCACTTTTCTTACTGCAAACCCGGTCTTTCACCAACGGTCCAAGCATATCAAAATCGACTATTACTTTGTCCGGGAACAAGTTCAGGCAGGTGCTCTGATTGTTAGGCATGTCAAATCTGCTGATCAGATAGCGGACATTTTTACCAAAGCTGTTGGCTCCTCACGGTTTCAAAACTTACGGTCCAAGCTTCTCGTTCGTACTCGATCGTGAGCTTGCAGGAGGGTATTAAGTTATTGACTTAGTCTTTCTCTGATTTTGTCTTTGTAATTATCTCTAACCATGATTGTAGGATTCAGTTATAACCTCATGAGTTAGTTTAGACAATCTCTGATTTTGTCTTTGTAATTATCTCTAACCATGATTGTATGATTCAGTTGTAACCTCATGAGTTAGTTTAAACAATATTGATGTAAACTCTGCTATATAAAGGCTCATGCATCAAAATAATAAAAGGAACCTTTTTTCATATTTATCATTTCTTCACAAGTGGCCATCTTTATTGCGACTATTCCAATATTCCATGAGAGAACCAAACATATTAAGGGGTATTGCCATTTTGTTCGCGATGTTTTGATGGACAATTAAGTCTGCACTTCGATTTTTCCATAAGAGGATCAGGTTGCCGATGTCTTCACCAAATCATTTTCTAATCTCATTTTATGTTTCAATTTAGCAAGTTGGGTATGTATAATATATATGCACTAGCTTGAGGGGTGTGCTAGCCATAGTTTGCAGCATCGGCCGATACCGATCCGATATGGCCGATACCGATATGGTTTAGCATGTCCCGATCCGATATTGACCGATACCCGATATTGACCGATATCAACATTGGGTGTTCATTTTCCGATCAATTTGGCAAAGAAAGTTGAACGAAAAAGATCAATCAACAAGGGTATAAAAACATAAGTTTGTAAAGCATATAAAAAAGAGAACTTATTTATCGCATGTAAACTAATTGGAAATGATGACTACTATTTCATTCAATTGCTTTTCCGTGGCATCGAAACCACCCATCCATGATGCACTGTCTCCACCTGCTGACTACTAGAGTTGGGAGGCTTTGATATATATATATATATATATATATATATATATATATATATATATATATATAAGGCACTAGTCTAGTGGTAGTGCGGGGGGACACCCACGGGTAGGTCCTGGGTTCGAATCCCCCCTTCCCCCGGGTGGCTGGGTGGCTTATATAGCCACGGTCCGACTTGGAGAAATAACACAATATATATATATATATATATATATATATATATATATATATATATAGAGAGAGAGAGAGAGAGAGAGAGGAGGGATCCACATTCCCCATTTTTTGTATCCCCAAACACTCCCATGTTATCAACCGTTGGATCTTGTTTCAGTCATATAACTTAACAATTAATTTGAATGGTTCAAATCAACGGTTAAGATTAGATGACTTAAACAAGATCCAATGGTTATAAACATGGGGATGCTTGAGGATACATAATAGGAGGGGATGTGGATCCCTCCTCATATATATATAAATTTAATTAACTTAAAACTAGGTTTCTAGGTCAAAACTAGATCACAATAGTCAAAATAGGTCAAATATAGGTCAACATAGTCAAACTAGGTCATTTCCTAGTTTCTAGGTTGATTTTACCTATTTATAAGGTTTATAAAGTTATACTATGTCTTAACAAGTCACTATTTGGTTTTTAGGTGCTAACTAGGTCAAACTAGTCAATACTAGTTAATGCTAGGTCAATACTAGGTTTCTAGGCTATACTAATAAGTTACTAGCATATATCACCCTAATATATACTTCTACCTATAATTTTTAGCAATACCTAGGCCTATCACACATTTACCTTAACCCGTATCACACATTTACCTAATACCTTAGCTCGTATATCAAATACCTTAACTATTAGTTAATACCTTAGTTCTAGGGTCAATACCTTGGCTAAACTAGGTTTTAAAGTCATACGAGTTAGCTATGATATAATAATATCATATATATACTATATAGATATACTAATATATACAATAACTTAGTCTAACACTTAATACCTAGCTAATACCTTATTATTATCTCATTACCTAGCGATTACCTTAGTATTACCTCATTACCTTAACCAATACCTTAACATATTATCCTGTATCCTAGTTTCTAGACTAATACCTTAGTATTACCTCATTACCTTAACCAATACCTTAACATATTATCCCATATCCTAGTTTCTAGACTAATACCTTAGCTAATATCATTACCTTGACCAATACCCAATACCTTAACTCATACCTTGGTACCTAACCCATTACCCAAGCTAGACACTACCCTTACCATGATATCTTAATCCAATACCTAATATCACAACCTTACCTTAGTATCCTAGTATTACCTAATACTAATTCTAATATTTTGGTGTCTTGCTATTCAAAATACCTTGATACATCCTAGGATACCACACTCTAATTTACCCCACACATATCACATTTGTTTGTACATGGTACCATGGTACTACATTAGGTATCATATGATACCAACACCCAAGATACTAACCCATGACCATAATCTATACTTACCTTACATCTAAGATACTCACCCTACTCTTAGCACTTGACATCTTAATATTACCCATTATCTAGTTCTAATACCCAATATCTTAGTATATTGACTAATACCTTATCTTCCTAGATACTTAACCACAACTAACTCTAATATTAATACTTAATATCAAATATGATACCTTACTCAAGCCCCAATACTCACTTACCCTCACTCATGATACTTGATTGTCATTATACCAATATCCTCATGGTACCCAAGTATCACACTAGTATCTTGTCCCAAACTCTAATACCTTGACACATAACTTACCTATACTTGGCTCACTTCATAACTACTTGTATCAACACTAACATGCACACTAACTAACACCTATTACCTAACACACACACACACATATACATATATATATATATATATATATATATATATATATATATATATATATATATATATATGCTTGGCAACCTATGATACCTACACTCACTTGATATCCATACTACCTAGGCTTATAGGATACACAAAATGCCCATGTCGTATAGTCCGTTCTCTACTTGTAACCAATACTGCACCTATTAGACATATTCAATAAATTCTAGGGTTAAAGTATGTCGTAGCCATTCGTATTAGCTTTCCGAAACTTCAAACGGATCACATTTTCGTGTTCGGAAGCTCCCGGAATCGTGAAAACATTAAAACGCGTTCGTCTTTCGTACACCTGACACTCAAAACAGTTTTACAGAAAGTTCTAGAACGAATTTGGCTTATTAATTTATATATTTGGAAAGCTAACTTTGATACGGTTCTTTTAAAAAAAACGAGAGATTAATCGAAGTCCAGAATTAGGAGTTATGGCATTTCTAAGTTGCTATGGCGGCAAAAAACGAAACTGAATACTATGACGAATTTGGGTTCTTTTGGACAAAAGAACACATGTATATACCTAATTTACCAATTCCACCTATATGTATCATGGCGTATCATGATACAGACTCTACGTGTCCAATTTTGGACACAAGAACACATTCACATCATCAATAAACATCAATAATCCTTATTAGGACTCAATACACACACTTAATAGACACAATTGGGATTTTCCCCAAATTTAGTCCCAAAATCGTGACACTAACTTAGATCTACCAAATTGAGGGCTCCTAGTGCCTAGATCTACCATTGGAATGTCAAATCTAACCATGGGAATGTTCCTACATGACCAAGGGGTGTTCCTAACCATGAATTTGATAAAATTGAGAGAATTACCTATTGTTTTGGTAGCCTCTTTGGAGAATTCCGAATTTGGACACGAAAGAGATAAGTCAGACACATTCTCCTAGCAAGCTCCTCTCCTATGGATCTCTTTGTGCTCTCCAATGCTCTAAGGCTTCATGATGGTGAGAATGAGTGGAATTGAAAGTGGATTGAGTGAAATTGGTAAGAAATTTGGTTTACTTGGGGAAGAAGAAGCTTTGAAAAAAATGAGGCTAATGAATGAAATGAAATGAATAGATGAGTCCTAAATTGAACTTATCTCTTATAGTAAGGTTTGGTCATACCAAAATATCAAGTTTGTCCCTCTCCATTTGTCATGAATGGAATCTAATTAGCTAAAGGAAGGAATCTCTACAACTAAGAAGAATATTATTTTCATGACAAAAAAAACTTAATTAATTCTAATTACTAAAGTCATGACTAACAATAATTAGCACTAACACTTGCAAATTCTAATTGGCTAGCCACTAACTAACACTAATATAATTATAGGCAATCACTAATATAAAATAATATATAAAAAATTTAACAACATGCAAAATTACTAAAATATTCCTATGGTGGAGTGGTAGTTACAATCCTATATTCCTTAGAAAAATTTCGTTATCGAAATTTAAGGATGGAAGTAGACACTAACTGAAAGGATAACTCATTGTCCAGAAGATAATCTCGTTTCCTTTCTTCTACGGTTATAACATACTCATAAACCTCACTATAGTCAAGCCTCCATCTAGTTATGGTCTAAGAAAATCTCATCTAAAAATCATACCAGCATACAATTCTGATAGCCACACTATACATTTCTAAAAGCACTGTTATGGTCTCCATCTGTCATGATATTGTAGTCTTTATCAAGGGTTTACTAACGTAAGCTATAAGATACTAGGGAATCAGGCAGATTAATAGATAAAAAGGAAAGGAAGGTCAAGAATAGAACAGAACCTGCTAACTCAATACCTGTAGCATCGGTCTATCAACCATCATCCCAAAAATTCTGCCCTGCTGGAGTCTCCCTCTGCTGGTACAGGAAAATTTGCTGCGCCATAGGTGACCTAGCTGGACCTTTACCTATATCTAATACTTACACTAATTATTCACTAAGCATCAATCTAGGCATAATACTTAATATCAAGAGATACCACTTCTAATATTAATGATATACTATGGTTCTAGGCCATGGACACATTGGCACACACTACCCAGGATACTATACTAACAGTTTTAGAATACTATATTCTGGTACTAGAAGGGTACTCTATCAACACTCTGATTTTCTACGTCCTTGTGAGACACATGAACGCATTCACTAGTATGTCGATTCTTATTCCAGCTTACCCTCTTTAATACACATACAGTCTTCTGTCTCAGTTTCTTGCAGTCACCTGCACACTGCTTAACCATTCTTCTTGCAAATGAACACTTGTATACACTCACGCTTATATACCCTATTGGTACACCCTTACCAATCTAGAATACTCTCTATAGGGTGCCTACCCTAGTCTTGACACCATCTGCATAAGACACTAGCTCCTATATGTGGCACTTAGATGATACTCTCATACCAGGTTACTCATGTCTCTCATCTATACTTAGTACACTAGCGACTAGAATGTTTATATCCTAAACCTTCTTAATATTTGAGGTACTTTGGATGTTAACACTAAGGTACTCCTATCTTGGCATCTGGTGTAAATTCATATCTTACACCTATCAATCACCCTAGGTTATTTACCTGTACCTGTTATCAATATACATACACAAATACCTCCTACCCACTATGATACTATGATATCTCATTGGTACCATTATACCCATCATACGGTTCACTGATGCATAACTACTCCCTCACTTCCAATACGCTAGCAAGATGCTCACACTACTGAAACTTACTCCTATACATGTTACTTCTCTTCTTATTGTCTAATACGCCTGTACCTTACACTGCATGATCCATCCCTTATATGTCCTACCTCAATATCGCACTTGTACACCTAGTTAAAATTATCACCCACAATAATGCTTATTGAAATCAGATTGACACATATCACATGTTACTTATCCAAATCTTGGTACAATATGAATACTTGCACTCTCTAGGCACTCTTGGTACACAGACACTAACTTCTTAACACTCATAACGACTCATCACACAAACTACTACCCATACTAATGCACAACTTCCACATGTAGCTCAAGTCCTACTGCCTAGCACAAACATTCTAATACTATTACACTCACCTATACAGTTATCGGTATCACTCTACCATGACTCACTCTCTAATACATCTCATGGGTACACATCTCTACACAACCAAGTATCAAGCACCAATAGAATAGTTGGGCTCTATTAATTTCCAAAACAATTTCATGATATTCAATTGCTACTTGGATCACTCAACTATATGACCCTATATCCATCTAAAACATGTATGATGACATGATACCAATACCTAGAATCACAAATGGGTATGCTACTCCCTCTCCAAACTCTCTTATTTCTAATACCAAGGTACCAATCACTGACTATACTTTGACACAAACCTTAGATCCATTGTTACAAATGTACTACGCTTCGAGTTACTTCTAGGCTTATACACTGATACCTGATGCTCATATACCCAACCAAGAATCACTCTCAAACTCACAAGCTACACTCCCTATAACCAACACCAATACTCAACTTGGCACAACCTATCTGCAAGTTACCAAACCACTTCTCTATCTAAGGAAACTCAGAAACTATTGAAATGAAGCTCTATGAGGAACTGGACTAAGGAACTAAGGATATCTCTATTCCTGAGCCAGGGAAGGTGATGGAACAAAATCCTATAATAACAGGAGTAGAATGATAAAGATGATATGTTTAGAACCAATTTAAGATACAATCTGATAATCATATATGTCTATCTGAAATCATATTACCCAGAATCCTCGTCACGTTAGTAAGCATAGCTACGATAAACCATAGAGTCAATAACCAATGTACATACCTCTCAAATTATGTTATCTAAATTCTCGCGTTGCCAGCTAGCATGGCTGCGAGATCTCTAGATTCCATAACCAAGATAAGTATATCCCAAAATTGGCTCTATGTTTTCGTCACGCCAGCTAATATGGCCACGATAAACTCTAAACTCCATAACTAACGCAGACGTTTACCTTTTTCAATGTCCTCATCAAAATATGTCATCAGAATATACCTTAATTCAATCCGTAAAATTCATCTCGATATAAGAGTCCAAGTCTATAACGAACTTCAAGAATTAAATTCAACAACTACAAGTGAGAGTGAACGAAAACAAGTGAAAACATATTTTTTGAAATAGAGTTTATAGTAAGATTCTCAAGGGTCGTCCCAGGAATCTCTCAGGGAATCCTAATTTGTGATTGAGTATTCTCTCATCCTATATCCTATCGCAGGCTCGCAGTAATACAACTAAGCCGTTGCACTACCACGATATCACACTAGTTGCCAAGCTTGACCTGCATGAGCCACCATAAAAACGTGTCACGACCCGCACCCGCATGATCGGGTAGGAGTACGTGGGTACGTCCAGCCTACGCCGCAGCATCGGCGGTAGAAAGCTCTCTAGGTCATCAATATCTAGCTATCAATCTTACTAATACAACTAGTTCTATCATATACCCAATCACCATAATCTAAAGGCAGAATAAATTAGAAAGATAAACCAAAAACATTCTAAAAGAAAAAAACTAGTCATAATATGGAATAAAAAACACTAGCCTAGATCTCTACAATTGTCACCTCAAGGTACATAGTGTAAGAGCAGTCATGTCTATAGCATCACTCTGAAATCCCGGAATATAAAGCACAACAATCACTAAAAAATATTATCCAGTCAGGATTGGAGCGAAGCACACCTCTAATAGCATTTTCAAATAAATGATAAAAACTATGTAACAGTAAATAGAGAGAATATACAAGATAAATGGAGCATGAGCAGAAAATATATGGAATATGAAAATGTTGTAAATAGTACAAGAGATGAGCATCATATACCGGAGTCAGGAAATACATCTAAGTGAGTGAGTACTAGCTTAGACATGTGATCGTCTTGGGAACTTGTACATCAATAATGGTCCGGCTAATTATATGTGAAGTGTATGATTAACAGTAACATGGTACTTGTACATGAATACTCGTACAGGGTAGGTATGATCACATATCTAACTAACACTCTCCAACCCCCGGCTGGTATAGCGGATCCAACCATAGCACGTTACGATACAAGATTCTCTAAGAAGGTAACTAGTCGTCCCAGGAACCAGTGTCCATACAAGTACAAGAGCAACAAGGCGTGTACAGGATACGTCAGGAACTAAAAGGAATAATATCTCAAGAAGGGATCCGAAAATACCAATTCGTGTAACCATGTCTCAAGAAGTCAGGGATATCTACACTAAATACAAGAAACATAGAAGATATCATAAACAAAAACTACCAGGGGCCTGAGATCCAGAGCAATGAATATCAAATATTATCTGAACTGGAGACCAAGTGACCTATATATGATGTATCAAGGTCAAAAATTGTTTTGAAGTCAACAATAAATTTAATTAACTCAAAACTAGGTTTTTAGGTCAAAACTAGGTCACAATAGTCAAACTAGGTCAAATCTAGGTTAATATAGTCAAACTAGGTCATTTCCTAGTTTCTAGGTTGATTTTACCTATTTACAAGCTTTATAAAGTTATACTAGGTCTTAACAAGTCACTATTTGGTTTTTAGGTACTAACTAGGTCAAACTAGTCAATACTAGTTTAATACTAGGCCAATACTAGGTTTCTAGACTATACTAATAAGTTACTAGCATATATTACCCTAATATATACTTCTACCTATATTTTCTAGCAATACATTGGCCTATAGCTATTTACCTTACCCCGTATCACACATTTACCTAATAGCTTAACCCGTATCTCAAATACCTTAACTATTAGTCAATACCTTTGTTCTAGGGTCAATACCTTGGCTAAACTAGGTTTTAAAGTCATACGAGTTAGCTATGATATAATATCATATATACTATATAGATATACTAATATATACAATAATTTAGTCTAATACTTTATACCTAGCCAATACCTTAGTATTACATCATTACCTAGCTATTACCTTAGTATTACCTCATTACCTTAACCAATACCTTAACATATTACTCCGTATCCTAGTTTCTAGACTAATACCTTAGCTAATACCATTATCTTGACCAATACCAATACCAATACTCATACCTTGGTACCTAACCCATTACCCAAGCTAGACACTACCCTTACCATGGTATCTTAATCCAATACCTAATATCACAACCTTACCTTAGTATCCTAGTATTACCTCATACTAGTTCTAATATTTTGGTGTCTTGGTATTCTAAATATCTTGATACATCCTAGGATACCACACTCTAATTTACTCCACACATATCACACTTGTTTGTACATGGTACCATGGTACCACATTAGGTATCATATGATACCAACCCCCAAGATACTAACCCATGACCATAATCTGCTCTTACCTTACATCCAAGATAGTCACCCTACTCTTGGCACTTGTCATCTTAATATTATCCATTATCTAGTTCTAATAACCAATATCTTAGTATCTTGACCAATACCTTATCCTCCTAGATACTTACCCAACTAACTCTAATACTAATACTTAATATCAAATATGATACCTTAAGCCCAATACTCACTTACCCTCACTCATGATACTTGAATCTCATGATACCAATATTCTCATGGTACCCAAGTATCACACTAGTACCTTGTCCCAAACTCTAATACCTTGATACATAACTTACCAATACTTGGCTTACTTGATAACCACTTGTATCAACACTAACACGCACACTAACACCTATTACCTAACAGACATATATATATATATATATATATATATATATATATATATATATATGTTATCCCATACAAATTCTTGGCAACCTATGATACCTATATTCACTTGATATCCATACTACCTAGGTCATAGGATACACAAAATGCCTATGTCGTATAGTCAGTTCTCTACTTGTAACCAATACTGCACCTATTAGACCTTTTCAATAAATTATAGGGTTAAAGTATGTTGTAGTCCTTCGTATTAGCTTTCCGAAAATTCAAACAGATCGTATGTTCGTGTCCGGAAGCTCCCGGAATCACGAAAACATCGAAACGCGTTCGTCTTTTTGACACCTGACACTCAAACAGTTTTACAGAAAGTTTCAGAACGAATTTTGGCTATTAATTTATATATTTGGAAAGCTAACTTCGATACGATTTTTTAAAAAAAAATGGGAGATTAATCGGAGTCATGAGTTAGTAGTTATGACATTTTTAAGTTGTTGTGGCTGCTATAAACGAGGCTGAATACTATAACGAATTTGGGTTCTTTTGGACAAAAGAACACATGTATACACCCAATTTACCATTTTCATCTATACGTATTATGGCGTAACATGATACGGACTGTGTCCAATTTTGGGCACAAGAACACCTTCACACCATCAAATAAACATCAATAGTCCCCATTATGACACAATACACACACTCAATGGACTCAATTGGAATTTTTTTCCAAATTGAGTCCCAAAATTATGATACCAACTTAGATCTACCAAATTGAGGGCTCCTAGTGACTAGATCTACTAAATTTAACCATGAGAAGGTTCCTATATGACCAAGGGGTGTTCCTAACTATGAATTTGATAAAATTGAGAGAATTACCTATTGTTTTGGTAGCCTCTTTGGAGAATTCCGAATTTGGACACGGAAGGGATGAATCGGACACGATCTCCTAGCAAGCTCCTCTCCTATAGATTTTCTTGTGCTCTCCAATGCTCTAAGCATTCATGATGGTGAGAATGAGTGGAATTGGAAGTAGATTGAGTGAAATTGGTAGAAATTTGGGTTTGCTTGGGGAAGAAGAAGCTTTGGGAAAAATGAGGCTAATGAGTGAAATAAAATGAATGGATGGGCCCTAAATTGAACTTATCTCTTATAATAAGGTTTGGTCATACTAAAATATCAAGTTTGCCTCTCTCCATTTGTCATGAATGGAATCTAATTAACTAAAGGAAGGAATCTCTACCACTAAGGAATATTCTCTTCATGATAATTAAACTTAATTAATTCTAATTACTAAAGTCATGACTAACAATAATTAGCACTAACTAACACTTACAAATTCTAATTGGCTAGCCACTAACTAACACTAATATAATTCTAGGCAATCACTAATATAAAATAATATATAAAAATTTTAACAATATGCAAAATTACTTAAATATCCCTATGGTGGAAAGTGGTAGTTACAATCCTACCAACTTAGAAAAATTTTATCCTCGAAATTTAAGGATGGAAATAGACACGATCTAAAAGGATAACTCATGATACAGAAGATAATCTCGTTTCCTTTCTTCTACGGTCAGAATATACTCTTAAACCTCAATATAGTCAAGCCTCCATCTAGTCATGGTCTAAGAAAATCTCATCTAAAAATCATACCAACATACAATTATGATAGCCACACTATACATTTCTAAAAGCACGATTATGGTCTCTATCTGTCATGATATTGTAGTCTCTATCAAGGGTTTACTAACGTAAGCTATAAGATACTAGGGAATCAAGCAGATCAATAGATGAAAAGGAATAGAAGGTCAAGAATAGAACAAAACCTGCTAACTCAACACTTATAGCATCGGTCTCTCAACCATCATCAGAAAAATTCTGCCCTGCTGGAGTCTCCCTCTGCGGGTGCATGACAATTTGCTGTGCCACAGGTGGCCTAGCTGGACCTTTACTTATATCTAATACTTACACTAATTATTCACTAAGCATCAATCTATCCATTTTACTTAATATCAAGGGATACCACTTCTAATATTAATGATATACTATGGTTCTAGGCCATGGAAACATTGGCACACACTACTCAGGATACTATACTAAAACTTCTAGGATACTATATTCTGGTACTAGAATGGTACTCTACCAACACTCAGATTTTCTACGTCCTTGTGAGACACATGAACGCATTCACTAGTATGTCGATTCTTATTGTAGCTCACCCTCTAACACACATACACTTTTCTTTCTCAGTTTCTTGCAGTCACCTGCACACTGCTTAACCATTCTTCTTGCAAATGAATACTTGTATACACTCACGCTCATGTACCCTATTGGTACACCCTTACCAATCTAGAATACTCTCTATAGGGTGCATACCCCAGTCTTGACACCATCTACATAAGACACTAGCTCCTATATGTGGTACTTAGATGATACTCTTATACGAGGTTACTCATATCTCTCATCTATACTTAGTACACTAGCCACTAGAATGTTTGTACCCTAGCCTTCTTAATATGTGGGTACTCTGGATGTTAACACTAAGGTACTCCTCCTATCTTGGCATCTGGTGCAAACTCATATCTTACACCTAACAATCACCCTAGGTTATTTACTTGTATCTGTTATCATTGTAGATACATTAATACCTCCTACCCACTATGACATTATGATATCTCATTGGTACCATTATACCCATCATATGGTTCACTGATGTATAAGTACTCCCTCACTTCCAATACGCTAGCAAGGTGCCCACACTACTGAAACTTACTCCTATACATGTTACTTCTCTTCTCATTGTCTAATACACCTGCACCTTACGCTCCATGACTCATCCCTTATATGTCATACCTCAATATCGCACTTGTACACCTAGCTAATATTATTACCCACAATAATACTTATTGAAATCAGATTGACACATATCACATGTTACTTATCCAAATCTTGGTACACCCTGAATACTTGCACTCTATAGACACTCTTGGTACACAGACACTAACTTCTTAATACTCACAACACTACCCATACTAATGCACAACTTCCACATGTAGCTCAAGCCCTACTACCTAGCATAATACATTCTAATACTATCGCACTAACCTATATACTTATGGGTATCACTCTACCATGGCTCACTCTCTAATACATCTCATGGATACACATCTCTACATAACCAAGTATCAAGCATCAATAGAATAGTGAGGCTATTAATTCCCAAAATAATTTTATGATATTCAATTGCTACTTGGATCACTCAACTATATGAACCTATATCCATCTAAAACATGTATGATGACATGATACCAATACCTAGAATCACAAATGGATATGCTACTCCCTCTCACAACTCTCTTATTTCTAATACCAATGTACTAATCACTAACTATATTCTGACACAAACCTTAGATCTATTGTTACAAATGTACTACGCTTCGAGTTACTTCTAGGCTTATACACTAATACCTGATGTTCAAGGTAAAGGGCAAGGAACAATGGTTTGCAAATTGAAGAAGAGCATGTACGGGCTCAAGCAGGCGCCTCGACGGTGGTATAAAAGGTTTGATTCTTTTATGCTTCACCATGGGTACAAAAGAACATCTGCAGATCATTGTATTTATGTCCAGAAGTTTTCTGATAATGATTTCATTATTCTCTCTCTATATGTTGATGATATGTTCGTTGTTGGAAAATATGTCTAAGATTAACATGTTGAAGAAAGAGTTGAGCAAGTCCTCTGACATGAAGGACATAGGAGCAACACAACATATATTAGGAATGAAGATCTCTTGGGATAGAAGTGCGAGAAAGTTGTGGTCATCACAAGAAAGATACATTGAACGTGTTCTGGAGAGGTTCAATATGTTAAACTCCAAGCCAGTCAGCACACCATTAGCAGCTCATTTTAAGCTAAGTGCACAACAAAGTCCTTCAAGTGAGAATGAGGAGGAAAAGAAAAGCATTTCATTTTCCTCGGTTGTCGGAAGTTTGATATACTCAATGATTTGTACAAGATCCAACATAGCACATGCAGTTGGAGTGGTAAGTCGTTTTCTTGCCAATCCTGGTAAAGCACATTGGGAAGCAATAAAATGGATCCTAAGATATCTTAGAGGAACCTCTAAATATTTTTTATGTTTTGGAGATGGCAAACCTATCTTGGAAGGTTACACTGATTCTGACATGACATGTGACTTGGACAAAAGAAAGTCCACTTCGGGATACTTATTTATCTTTGCAGGGGGAGCCATATCATGGCAATCAAAGCTGCTAAAGTGTATCACTCTATCCACCACAGAAGCTGAATATATCACTGCAACAGAAGCTAGCAATGAGCTCTTGTGGATAGAATATTTCCTAAAGGAATTATCTCTCAAGCAAGAAAAGTACATTCTATATTGTGACAGTCAGAGCGCCATTGACTTGAGTAAAAATGCTACATATCACTCAAGAACAAAGCACATTGATGTACGTCATTACTGGATCCGAGATGCTTTGGAGAATCGTCTTATGCACATTAAGAAGATTGATAAAAGCCAAAATTCGTCTGACATGATGACGGAGCCTCTACCAAAAGAGAAGCATAACTTCTGCCGTAGGAAGGCAGGTATGGCTACTGTTTGAAAACTTTTTTCTCATGAGAATGGAGAGAGATTGATGGGAACGGGGTCCATCTCCATGATGAATAAACATGGATTTGATCCATGGAAATCTGTCACCTATGGTTGGGTTCGGCCAAGTATTTAGACATTTTTTTGGGTGTAATTTCTGTGACAAGATTCAATTTTGGGAGGTTGTTTTGGATATGTTGCAGTCATTATTTGGCTTGGTCTTCAATACGAAAGTTGTTGAGAAAAGTTATCTTTCATCCATGATTTGAACCAGGTCATTTGGAGGTGTATTGAAGAATATATGACCATCTGAAGTAGCCTATCTATTCATATTCTGCATGCATTCAGCTTGCGTGCAACATTGATGATGGATAAACGAATCTTTGGAGAAGGAAGGGGCTGCCCTTTGGAATTCTCCATGCAACGAATGTGATGTACCCAAGAGGCATATCCTCCCTATAAATAGAGGAAAGATGGTGAAGGTGAACACAACAAGTAGCAAGAAGAACTACACACAGCTTGTAATCCTCACACTTGTAATCCACCTCAAGTGAGTTTGTGAGAGAGAGTGATCCTCAAGTTAAGTTGTATCAACTTGAGAGAAGGTACTTGTAATCGCCTGTCCAGGGTTGAGCCTGGGATTTGACGGCGGACTTGAAAAGCCACCTACAGACGCTTTACCAATCATTCCGGATAACGCTTGCATCCTCTGTCTTACTTTCATTTGATTATAGTGAAAACGACGAAGAAGGGGCGGACGGAGGACGTAGGCTCAAATTGAGCTGAACCTCGATAAATCTTGTTTGTGCTCTCTCTCTTAATTTCTCTTCTCTTACATTTTTATTTTATTTTTATCTCATCACAAAGACGGAAAATGTCTTGTTTTTTCCAACACCTTGAGAGTTAAATATTTTTGTTATCTAAAGCCCATTTTGGGTTGACAATTGGATTTATGCAGTGTCATATTCTTTTTTCCATTCCGCTTAAAATGTGGGCAACTATGGAGATATGTTGCACTGGAATGTCTTAAGACTCTTAACCCTTCACCGTGGATCTCGGGAATTGCCTTCTGATTGAACTTATTGATCATGAACCAGTTGACCATTACTATCTTCTTCAGCTTCATAATCAATTCTGTCCTAAACCTTGAACTCTCATATCACCTGTCATGTTTGTGGCCCAGTTTTAAGTCAATCAGGCTTAGTGCAGTATTTTGCCGCAAAGTTTGGCCTTGCTGAAAGTTACATACCTCCTTCCCAAGTATCAGAGGTATTAGGTTAACAGAGCCACATACCAGAGCTTGAGTCTGCAGAGTAACATAGCAAGAGTGGTATAAGGAATAAGGGTTCCAGGTCATCAGTTGAGGAGGAGTCCATGTGACACATTGGCCAGCTGCCAGGCTCATCAGCATCCAGCTCATCACCACACCAACGGACTTAACTGCCAAGAGAAGAGAGAGACATCAACAACAGTATAAATAAGAAAGGGATGTGTGTGAGAGAATAGAATGAGAATTGTACTTAGCTTATTTTCTTTTACCGCCTTTTCTTGATTGTAGCTGTGAACTTTCATCTTCATCAATAAAACCCTAGATTCCATGTCCATTGCTTGTGTTCTTCCTCAATTTACTATCAAATACAATGTCTAATTCGTTAGATCTCCACCACCACCAATTCAATTTGGTTTGGGATCTAACACTGAAGTTGCCCACGGATAGAATATATTGACAAAAGCAGACATGGTCTAATATGTTGATCACACATAGGAGATTATTTTGTTGTAAGAGAATATGTTGAATTCCTCTCCCATGAACTTTCTTTTTCTTTGAAACTAGGAGTACTTGACAACTGAATCCAATTGTTCCCAATAATTTTTGTCCATAATAGCATGAAAAGAAGGTCCTATCAGGAATCGTGGGTTGAGTCTCTTGACCCTTTGAGTTAGGATTAGTAATTACCTCTCTGTCTGTGGGGCCAGTAATGCTAATTGGATGTGTTATTACACTCAAAGGAGGAGCCTATGATTAAAGTTTGTTTAGGACTAAGTTTAGATTTCTTAGCAAAGTCGAGCTTTTTCTTCAGGCATTTCTGATTGATAATTGGTCTCTTCTTACTCTTTGCATCTTGCATATCTGTTACGCAGATTTCTGAGGCTGTCTTACAGTATTACATTGTCATTGATCTGTCATCTTGAAGGATAAACTCTGTTTATGTTCACTACATCTCCTTATTCGTTAGCAAGTTGTCTCTCTCCAGAACAACAAAAATCAAGCATTCAAAAGAGTAAAGAAAAAATTGATTAACAAATTTAAAATTTGAAAAGTGTAATTGGATGGATATTAACAAATGATACCTAGTTAGGTTATCATAAATAATGTTTTTTTTACGTAAATATGCTTATCTCAGTTAGCCATGATTGTTCTGTTTTCTTTTTCTTGTCGCGTTTTCTTTTTCTGATTCAATTCTCTGTTTCCAGTGATCTAAATATATAGTTCATCCACATTCACCTAGCTAAGTACCTTCTTTACCATATGCTGATAAGATGTCATTGTAAGTTTTGTAACACCATGGCAGACTTGTATTCTTGAAACATTTCACTTCTGTTAGAATTCTAACATGGTACAGTTTTTGACATTATGGCAGTTATGGATTGCATTATGTATCGCCACTAATAGTAGTGCATGGCTTGGCACGGGTGTACTTGTTACAAACATGAGGAACTTTCCTATTAGTAGGGGTACTGTTGCTGGCATTCTTAAGGGTTATGTTGGGCTTAGTGCGGCAGTATACACAGAAATTTATACTGGAGTTCTCCGCAATAAGTCTACACATCTGTTACTTTTCCTCACACTAGGACTGCCTGCCATTTGCCTCTCTATGATGTATTTCGTTAGGCCTTGCACCCCAGCATCAGGAGAGGATTCATCAGAACCAGGCAATTTCTTGTTCACCCAAATTGCTAGCATAGTTTTGGGAATTTATCTTCTCGCCACTACGATACTGGATGATGTCCTCCCATTGGGTAATACCATTACATACCTTATATTTGGCGTAATGGTTATCCTTTTGTTAGCTCCTCTTGCAATCCCATTAAAGATGACTTTGTACCGCAAGGGGACTGGTCGGACACATTCTTCCGCATCATCCGACCAATCAGATTTTGTTGAAGGGGCCGTATCGGAACCATTGCTGAACGACTCTCCATCAACAACAAATCTTGGTAACTTTAAGGAGGCCGACTATGCTTCTGATGTTGATACCCTTTTAGCAGTCGGGGAAGGTGCAGTAAAGAAGAAGAGGAGACCTAGGAGGGGAGAAGATTTTGAATTTCGAGAAGCTATAGTAAAAGCTGATTTCTGGCTTCTATTTATGGTATACTTTTTGGGGGTCGGATCGGGCGTCACTGTTCTCAACAATCTGGCTCAGGTTGGGATAGCAGCGGGTGTCAATGACCCAACTATCTTGCTGTGCCTCTTCAGCGTTTGCAATTTTGTCGGTCGTCTTGGTGGAGGTTCTGTTTCTGAGCACTTGGTTAGGTGATGCAACTATCATTTGTTTTCTCCAATACCACCGGAAGTAACTTCTCATGGATTATCAAGTGACTAATACCTACATTGTGTCCCTTTCAGGTCAAGAATGTTACCTAGGCCAATATTGATGACAATCACACAGATTATCATGATTGTAACTTACCTTCTCTTTGCTTCTGGTCTCAACGGAACCCTTTATGCTTCGCTTGCGTCTCTTGGAATCTGTTACGGCGTTCAATTCTCTGTCATGGTGCCAACGGCATCCGAGTTGTTCGGACTGAAGCACTTTGGACTGATTTATAATTTTATGCTGTTGGGAAATCCTCTCGGAGCGCTCTTCTTTTCGGGTCTTCTTGCTGGATATGTCTATGATAATGAAGCCTCTAAACAACATGGAAGTACACCGCACGGTTCCTGCTTGGGTCCCAATTGCTTTAGGGTCACCTTTCTTGTACTATCTGGAGTTTGCACGTTTGGAACTCTTTTGAGCGTAATCTTGACACAGAGAATAAGGGGGGTATATCAAATGCTCTATGCAGGTGGTTCATTTCGGCAGCCCAGCAGTGCAGAACGCTGATGGTAAAGAATCTGATCAAGCACCAGGTCTGTTTTAGTCCCGATAGTTTTATGTTTTATGTTGTATTTGGTTTGTACATTTTTATATATCACATAGTCATGGTGAGAGGTGCACTTCTTTTTTATTTTTCATAGTTGGATGCTATTTTCAGGGCTGTTGTTCCTTTTTTTTTTTTTTTTTTTAAATTAATGTTGCAGACAGAATTTCTTCCGTGCTCTGATTTTAGGAGAGATGTAATACTAATTTTTTCTAGCCTTGGATGTTTTTTGTTTAAATATTTGATTTTGATGGGAAACCTTTCAATAGTTATTCACTGTACCAAGTTACCGGTAGAGTCTTTTATGTTAGGAATTACCCTCAATCAGGGACAAAGCCAATTATACTAATATTCTTTCAAAAGGAGTTTCAAAATTGGTCTAAAATACAAAATCCATAATAAGAATCCATAACAAGTATGTAACCAATATATATTTTATAGATAGGAAAGAACCTGAATTAAACTCTTTTTTTTTCTTTTTGAATTAGGACCCCCTTTGGCCTTTTAAAGGCAGCTCCGTTCCTGCCCTCAATCTATAAGTTAAGAACACATGTAGTAACGTCCAGAAAGTTGCGTAATTGATTATTTCTTGTTTCAGATTCATCATCCTAATTTCATTAAAAGAGTGTTCCTGTGTGGCACTTCCATGAGGCTTCCTCTCATGCAAGGCTTGGCGAGGGTCAAAATGTACGTTTCCTACTCATGAGAACATTAAGAAAACTTCTTATTCAATCATAACTTCTTGATATCTATTATTAGAAAACTAACTACTCCATCAGCACATTTAAGAAAAGCAACACAAACGTATGTAGGCTGCATGTATTTCATAATAGCCAAGGTAGTCCAAGGCGCACTCGAGGCGCAAAGGGTCCAAATCGTCTGAGGCGCAAGGCGCACTTAAGGCGCGCGTCCGAGCGACGCGAGGCGCAAAAATTATATATATATATATATATATATATATATATATATATATATATATTTACATCAGATTTCTACATTGATAAACATGTGTGCTTCAAATTTTTCCATGTCTAGGTTGCAATAACTTTGAATTAAGTGAGTGAGAGAGAAAACAGTAAAAAAAAGTACATCAGTTCAAAAAACAGTCTAAAAATAGTACAACAGTTAAAAAAACAGTCTAAACATATTATTTTTTTCACAAGATTTTCAAGGCGCGCCTAGGCGCGCCTTAGCTATTCCAAGGCGCTCGGAAAAGACGCACCTAGGTGCGCCTTAAGAATTGTGCCCCGCCTGGAGTGCCCTGAGGCGCTACCCCTTCGTTTAGGAGCAAGGCGCGCCTGAGGCGCGCCTTTGACTATTTTTGTAGGCCAGTTCTTGTTGTTGGGAACGAAAGCGTGGAAATCGTTCCCCAAACCAAGAAGTCCTGCGAGAGAACCGAGCAAAAGCACACAAACCAAAAATGCCAAACACAAATCATAGATACAGAGATTTTTACGTGGAAAATTCCAATGGAAAAAATCACGGGACGATCGGAGTCCAACCCTGAAAAGCCTCTACTAATGGAATAAGAAATACACCGACTCCTTACAAACTTTGCACCGATCCAAACGGATCACCATAACTCTTTGGAATAGAAAATAGATCACAGACAAACGAAGAACGGAGATGACGAGAAAAGAATTATCCGAAACCGATCTCCTCTTCGAAATAGCCTTCAATCTCTTCCTCTCTCCTTCCAATTTTGTAAAAGCACTCTTACCTCCTTTTGCAATATTTCTGAGATATATAAGATATATTTTAGGACTAGGAGACACCTAATATATATAGCTTCAAACCCACAACTAGTATTCCTATTATATATAGGAATACCCAATACAAATCTACCAAATCGAAATATATTAAATTATTCCTATTATATGTAGGAATACTCAATCAAACTCCGGAATTTTTTTCACATAGGTTAGGAACTCCACCCACTCCAACAAATTTCCCCCTTTACAACTATGTGGAGGGGGTCGTCATCCCGACGATCTGCTTGCAATACTCAAATTTTTTTCTTAGAAGAATATTTGTCAACATGTCTGCTCCGTTGTCATCCGTATGAACCTTCTCAAGCGCCGCTTGTTTCTTTTCAACCACATACCATATTCAATGATACCGGGTATCAATGTGCTTGGACTAGCTATGAAATGTCTGGTTCTTCACAAGGTGAATTGTACTCTGGCTATCACAAAGCAAAATGTACTGTTCTTGCTTTAGCTCTATTTCCTGCAGCAGCTTCTTCATCCACATTAACTCCTTGCAAGCCTCCGTCGTCGTAATGTACTATGCCTCTGTCGTCGACAAGGCAACACACTTCTGCAATTGCGACAGCCACGATACCGCTCCACCAGCAAACATCATCACATAGTCCGAAGTCGATCCCCTCGTATCTATATCTCCAGCCATATCAGCATCGGTATACCTAACCAGCTTCAGCTCGCCACCACCAAAAGAAAGTCTCCAATCGGCAGTGTCTTCAAGGTATCGTAGAATCTACTTGACCGCACTCCAATGTACCCTTCCAGGATTGGAAGTATACCTGCTAATTGTGCCAACTGCGTGAGCGATGTCTGGCCTCTTACACACCATAGCATACATGAGACTTCCCACAACTGAGACATATGGAACCCGCTCTTTATCTTCCTTCTCGTCCTCGGTAGATGGACACTGCTCCTCAGTGAACTTAAAGTGAGCCGCAAGGGGGTTACTCACTTTCTTTGACCCGTCCATTACGAAACACTGAAGTACCCAGTGAATGTACTTCTTTTGAGACAAGTGTAGCAGCTTGGAATCTCTCTCGGTTGATCTCCATCCAAGAATTGTATTCGCTGTGCCCAAATCCTTCATAGAGAAGGCCGCGTCCAGTTGACGCTTCAACTCCTCTATCCTAGTGGCATTCTGACCCACCATTAGCATATCATCAACATAGAGCAGTAAAATAATAAAATCATCCTCGACAAAGTACCTCACAAATACACAGTGGTCCGACGTCGTCCATGCATAACCATGCTCCCCCATAAACGATTCGAACTTCTTGTACCACTACCTCGGAGCCTGCTTTAGACCATACAAGCTCTTCCTCAACCGGCAGACCAAGTGTGACTTGCCCTTCTCACAGAATCCCTCTGGCTGCTCCATGTACAACTCCTTCTCAAGATCACCGTACATGAATACCGTCTTCAAGTCCATCTGCTCGACCTCCAAGTCGAAACTGGCTGCTAATGCTAGCAATACCCAAATAGACGACTGCTTGACGACTGGCGAAAAGATCTAATAATAATCTACGCCCTTCTAATGACCGTAGCCTTTAACTACCAGCCTCGCTTTGTATCGAGGGCGAGTAGCATCATCTGTCTGCTTCACTCTGAACATCCATCAATTTTTCAAAGCCTTCTTGCCCTTTGGCAACCACACCAGATCATACGTGGAGTTGGAGTATAAGGAACTCATCTCCTCCTGCATAACCTCCATCCACTCCTGCATGTTTTCGTCTTCCATAGCCTCTGCAAAACTTTTGGGCTCTCCCCCATCAGTCGGTAGCACATACTCATCCGGTGAGTATCTTGTAGATGGTTGACGCTCTCTATCGCTCCTCCTCAACGGAACCACTGGTGCTGGCTGTATATCAACAGTCTCCTCCCCTTCAGGAACTGCCTCATCGACATCCTCATCCTCCTGAGGGTCATCCTGACCACCATTAGCAGACTGATGATCAAAGTTGGGAGCAACTCCATGTACTGGCTCCTCCCATAATTAGATCCTCTGCGATGTCCTCTGGAAACTACTCGAAGCAAAATGACAGGCAATTCCTCAGCCTCAGAAGGCATTTCGGAATCCTGAGTGTTGGTCATTGTCGGACCGAATACATAGTAGCTTCTTGTCCGTCTCCCTTTCAATAGATGCTTGAAACTCTTTGGAAGTGGGCAACACTTGATCCTTAGTCTTTAAAGCATAGACCCAAACCTTCCTGGAACAATCATCAAAAAAAGTCACAAAATAAGAAGTACCACCAATAGACTTTACCTTCATAGGACCGCAGACATCCGAGGGAATTAACTCGAGCAACGTCGGCTTCGTTGAACTTGGGTGACTTTGGAAAGACATCATATTTTGCTTCTACGCCAAACAGAGCGTACATCTCTCCAATTTTGTTGATTTTAGCCCTGTAATCACCTTCCTGTTCACCAAGTAACTCATCCCCTTCTCGTTGATATGGCTGAGCCGCCTGTGCCACAACTCAGTAGACGTATCAGTAGCTGCATTCACCTCCTATGCCTCATGTGCGCTATCTTCCATATGATAGAGTCTGATCTTCTTGCTTCCTCTGGCATTCACCATCGAACCTCTGGAAAGCTTCTACTGACCGTTATCGAAGTAGTTGAAAAAATTCTCTTCATCCAACCTTCCAATCGACACCAGGTTGAAACGGATATCAGGGACATGACGGACCTCTTAGAGAACAAGAAATGCACCCGCCTTTATCCTCAAATGCACATCTCCAACAGCAACAGCTTTCGACACATCTCTGTTGTCCATCTTCAACACTCCACAGTCGTCTGTCGTATAAGTAGCAAATAGTGCCCTGTTGTGAGATACGTGCGCTGAAGTATCTGAGTCAACCAGCCAAGAGTTGTTATCGCAGGAGAGGTTCATAACTACCTCATCACCTATAATGATCACGTCGTCTCCATGTGCCGAGGCCGTTGTTGTAGTGTTCTCACTTTGCTTTCCCTTGTCGCCCTTTTTTTCTCTTCCAAGCGAAATAGTTCTGCTTGATGTGGCCCTTCTTGCCACAATGGTAACACTCTGAGCCCTTGTACCGACCCTTAGACTTGTCCATGTTCTTGTCTCTGCCACCACCTGGATCCCTGCTCTTGCTCCTTCCGCGGCTCTCTCAAACTAGCGCCTCTGAGTGGGATGTGGATGAAGTGTCCTGAGAACGTCTCCGGATTTCTTCATTCAGTACCCCGCTTTTGGCAAACTTTAGACTGACCACGTCTTCCGGAGCAGAAGCGATCATAGATACTCGTACGATTTTCCACGAGTCTGGCAATGTACACAACAGCCATAGTCCCTGAATCTCGTCGTTGAACTTGACTCCCATCGAGGTAGCTGATCAACCACGTCCTGGAACTCACTCAAGTGATCTGTAATAGACGCACCATCTTTGTACTGCAGACCTATCGTTATTAGGATCCGAAACAACTTATTTATCTCCGTCTTCTTCGCATACAAAGATTCCAGCTTATCCCACATCGTCTTCGCATGCTCAATATTGGGAACATGATTGTACTCGTTCTCGTCAACGAACTGCTAATATATCCACACACCTGTATATGCTCGAACTTTCAGTCCACTTCGGATTTATCACTGGGCTTTTCAGACGCAAATACTGGAAGAAGCAGCTTCTTGACGAACAACAAATCCTTCATCTTGCTCCGTCAATGATGATAGTTTGTACCATTCAGGTTTATCATACGCACCGACTTCGCGTCTATTTCTTCTCCCTGGTTTGCCTGTCAACTCCTGACCTCTGAAATCCAGAACGTGGCTCTGATACCACTTTGTTGGGAACAAAAGCGTGAAAACCGTTCCCCAAACCAATAAGCCCTGCGAGAGAAACGAGCAAAAGCACACAAACCATAAACGCCAAACACAAATAGCAGACACAAAGATTTTTACGTAGAAAATCCAAATAAAAAAATTACGAGACGATCGGAGTCCAACCCTGAAAAGCCTCAACTAATAGAATAAGAAATACACCAACTCTTTACAAACTTCAAACTTCGCACCGATCTAAACGGATCACTACAACTCTTTGGAATAGAAAATAGATCATAAACAAATGAAGAACGGAGATGACGAGAAAAGAATTACCCGAAACCGATCTCTTTTTCGAAATAGCCTTCAATCTCTTCATCTCTCATTCCAATGTTGTAAAAGCACTCTTGCATTCTTTTGCAATATTTTTGAGATACATAAGATATATTTTAGGGCTAGGAGACACCTAATATATATAGCCTCAAACCCACAACTAGTATTCATATTATATATAGGAATACCCAATCCAAATCTAAATTCATTGACAGATTCATATTATATGTAGGAATATCCAATCTAATTCTAAATCCATTGACATATTTCTATTATATATAGGAATACCCAATCCAAATATATTGAGGTATTCATATTATATGTAGGAATACTCAATCCAACTCCGGAATATTTTTCATATATGTTGGGAACTCCACCCACTTCAACACTTGTAATACTCAATCAGCCCATGAAGCAGTTTTTTGATCGATTTAGATGGGAAGCCTCCCAATAGCTATTCACTTTTGCAGAAACTATGCTAGCAAGTTACTGTAAAATCTGAGCTAGGAATTAACGTCGACCTTTAAGTTGAGAAAACATTATATTATATTGTCCAGAAAATCGTGTAATTAATCATTTTCTTCTTTCAGACTTCATTCCCCTAATTTCTTGAAAATAGTTTCTCAGTGCCACGAGGCTCCCGTTTATTCAAAGGTCTGTGGAGGGTTAGTAAGCATCCTACTCGACTAGAACATTAAGGAAGCTTCCTATTCAATCCTAATTTATTGGTAACTATTACAAGAAAGCTTCCTACTCAATTAGAACATTAAGAAAAGTATTACAAACATATAAGGCTGCACTCAAGTCATAGTAGCAGTCATTCTGTAGGCCAGTTCAACTAATAAGCCCATGAAGCTGTTGTTTGATTAAATGTCATACCGACGAGGCGATGACAGGTACTTTCTACTAATTAATTAATGACGTCATCTGTGCAATTACATGTTTATTTTTTTTTGCACCATAGTCCTCTGATACTAGTGTTAGGTCTCAGTCAATTTAGCGTAGATCTCATTGAATTAATCAAATCGTCAAATTATACTGGTCAACTCTATTAAACCGAGTCGCTTGCACGCTCATGGTAAGCAAAGCAAGTTACATATTTCGTTTGTTTCTTGTTATTTAAGAAACACTATTTGATGTGGAGGTACTTACCGTGGAAAATGCAATTTACTCCAATGTCTGAACTCATATACAAAACTTCTTGCCAAAATAACCACATATGGCTTTATTAAATATTAAACATTTGATTTTGATGGAAACCTTCCAATGTTTATTCACATTGTAGAATCCATGCTACCAAGTTACCATAACATCCAACTTAGGAGTTAACCTGTTGATATGGTATGTTGGGTGTCATATTTAAGTATAGTATAAGCACATGGGAATATCCTGAGGACATATTTGGGATGCCAGAATATGTCACAGGATATTCCATTATGAGATTATTGTCATAATGATTGAGATCATTGTATTAATGACTGTAAGGCTATATAATGCCAATGAGACAATCAATAAAAACATCAACTAATTTCAACATAACCCCAATCTGTAAGTTAAGAAAACGTATCATGGTGTCCAGTAAGTTGCATAATCAATCCTTTCTCCTTTCATACCCACTACCATGAGGCTCTCACTTATGAAATGTTTGGGAGGGTCAAGATGTACGGTAGGATGAAGCATAGGTACCGCTATGAGTATCCAGTTTGGTGCGTATCTGCAGGTACGTAAATATGACAATTTCTAAAAACCCATGGTATTGAGTACAATATTTGTGTGTGAATATGTAATGCATCTTCATGACTTCATAAGAGTAAAACTAAAAGATTTCTTTTTCATAGTCATCAAATAAATTTTAGTCCAAAACTATGGAGTTTAACATTATAGAAACATGATCTCTAATACAAAAGTACTAATCTGCAAAACAAAAAATACGAAAGTACTAAAGCTATATTGTAAAAGACATCAAATAACTTATACTAAAAAGTACCCACAAAGTACCAAAGAAGTAACCAAAATTAAAATCGAAAATACTAATCAATAGAATTTTGGATACTTTTGCAGTAAGTATCCATGATTACCCAAGGAGTACCAGTACCCGGTACAGATACGTCTGCCTAGTTGGAGTACCCGCTTCATAGCATCCTACTCGTGGTATGCAAAGCAGAGTACATATGCATCACATCATTTGATTCTTAGTTACTTTCGAAACACTGTTGATATGTGGAGGTATTTTCTGTGAGTAATGCAACTTTACTCCAGTTTTGAACTCGTATGTGAAGCTTCTTGCAAAATAATTACATATGGCTTTAAACATATTTGGTATGATAGCACTTTAGCTTACGCCATTATAAGCCAAGACCCCAAAATTAGTGCAACATGAAATGATGGCACCAATTTCATTTTGATCATAATATCTATAGTGTTTCTTTTTTCTTTTCTTTTTTTTTTTTTTGCCCAAAAGCAATTTTCCCTTTAATGCTGAAAGCAATCTACATAATGGAGTGTTCTTACATAATGGAGTATTTTTCTGTAATCCTGTGTGTATTGGATAGAAATATAGTTGCTTTTGGTTGGCATAAAATTTTCACTAAATTGAAAAATACGGACAGCAGGAGATTTGATCCCTTTAGCATCAAATGTTTCTCTGTTGGATAGAAATATAGATTGCTTTTGGTCTTTGCTTCCTCACCTTTGTTGTCTACCACACAGATTATACAAACCAAATTCTTACTTCTTGATTTTCATGGCTTATTATGAGTCCTAGCATTGAATGTTTCTCTTTTAGTGTAAGATCACACACGCTAGCTTCCTAAAACTGCATATTTGTTTTATGGATTTTATTAGACCTTAAAGCAGAATATCCAAGTATCTGCACTTTTAGGTATCAATATTTCTTCAACTGTATCTGTGTTGGAAAAAAAAAAAAAACTTCTTGTTCATTTGTATTTGTGATGGTTCACATTTTTGTTCGAGTCCTACAAAATGTATCTACTAAAATTCAATTGTTGCAATGAGGGCTGCAGATTACCTATTTGAATTCTTGGAATAATTCTTATTAAAGTGGATGTTTAAGGTAGCAATACACTATCTTTAACCGGAAGCGGTTGAGCAGCTCCTTCCTTATATCCAGTTTAAGATGTAGTTCTGTTGAAGCTCCAATTATTTGCACTTAATAAGACAATTGTTTCAATAATGCTAGGGGGACACCAAAATCTTATCATATCTTGCTCACAACATGATATGGCAGTTTATGTGTTGATAACATTAATGATGTCGTCCCACACATGATAAACACATAGGCTGTCACATAACGTAGTCAGATTTTGGTGTGCCCTAGCATTTTCCTTTCAGTTTTCTGCTTTGTACTATTCTTCATTGTTGTAGGCCTAGTATTCACTTCTTGCAGAGTTTTCATACGGTTTTTCGAGTTTCATATATCATAGTGGGCATAATGATACAGAAGAGAAGATGATTGTTGGTGTTTTGGCTTTGAACTAGTAAAAATAGTCCTACATTGGCTACACCAACAAGTGGGTATTTCAATATAACGCTTTGCTTGTGTTGATGTGTGCACATGGGATGTGGTGGGGCACATGTGGGTGCCATGTGGGGGTGTTTTCCTAGGAGAAAAAATGATAAACCCCTCAAAGAAAGTATTTATGCTTTTTGTCACTCTCTTGAAAAAATTTCTTAGGAGCTAAGTCCCAAAGGAACTTAGCAACTCGGACTCAAGGACGCAAAGTGGCGCTTTGGTGGTGCAAATAGCGTAGTTGGCGCATGATCCCACTGATTGCGAGATTTGAACTGTTATGGAAAGATTGGGTCATTAATTTAAATCCGATTTTTGTAGAATTTGAATTTAATTTGTTCTTATCTTTACATAATCAGTTGGCGGCCAGGATTAGGGTTAGGGTTTCCACCCTCTTTTATAAATACTCTATTTTTCACCCTCCTATAAATACTCTATTCATGCCCATTTGAGGACTTACTTCGAAGTTGAGAGATGGAGAGAGTATCGTCCTGCTACCGCCATTAGAGTTCAGGAGATCGTACGAGTTCCAAAAGAGGTGATGGCGAGCGTTCCAGTAATTCTATTCAGAATTTGCTGATTCCTGGGAGCAGATCATGTGGAAAGAATCTTATTTTGAGCAACGGTGATCGAATCACCCCAGCAAGCAGAGATCTTCAATCTTCTTCTTCTCCTTCCTCTTATCTCTTTGTGATTCGTTCTGCCTCAATTGCAACTGTGTAAGGAAAAACGGAGTCTGTTTTCTGATTATTGTATCAAGTTTGCAAGTTGTAATCATAATATTATTTTAAGTTCTATGTTGGAATCGAGGATAATCAGAGAGAAAACTTCGTGGGCGAACCTCTGATCTCGAGTACAACTTCAGGATCCAACAGAGGGTATTCCGAAAGGATTATGTGAACTTCTGTTCCTGGCCTTGTTCTACCATCTTTTGATTAAGCCTCGGGACTAACAATCTCAATAAGTTCCGAGTAAGATGGAGAACAACCGTGCAAGTCTTTTCGACAGAAGTTTTAAAAAACTTGAGAAGTTTGACGGAGAGCATTACAATATCAGGAAGAGAAATGTCAGCCTTAATCTTCAACTCGTAAACGTGGATTACGTGTTGACAGATCCTGAGCCTGTTATTCCGGAGGGTAAAAATTCTCGGAGGATTGCTGATGCAACTACTCTGCAGAAGAAGTGGAGGGGAGATAATAACCTCTACAAGTTGTTGATTCTGAACTCCATAGAGGACTCTGACGGAGTCATACAGCAAGACGGTCCATGCAAAGGTCGTCTGGGAGTCACTGGAAAGACACTATAAGTCTGATGAGAACAGAAACAAGATCCATGTGACAAAAAAATGTCTGAAAGATGCGATTTGAGGACAACAAAACGATGTTGCCTCGAGTTAATAAAAAATTTCTCAAGTTACGTCAAAAACTTAAGGATGATGGCATGTCCATGGTCGACGCATTTGTCGTAGGGGGTATTGTCGCCAAGCTTCCGCTTGGATGGAGCAACTTTATTTCGGACATGCACCGGAAGAAGATGGAGGTCAACCTTGAACTCCTACTGTACTGGATCCATGTTGAAGATGATTTGAGGGCTCAACTCAATGTGAACATGATGTCCAAACAAATGGCCAAGGCTAACTTGGTGCATGTTGGAGACTCCAAAGAAAAGCAGAAGGCTTCTCACAATAAGAAGGACTTCAACCATCTGAAGGTGAAGTCGGATTCGTTCAAGCCAAAGCCTAAGAATGATATGACTTGTTTAATCTGTGGCAAAAAGGGCCACTACAGGAGAAACTGCATATCCAAGCCCAAACAAACAGAGCAAGGTGAGTCTAACAAGGTTGTTATGATTGTGCAAGTTATTTCGACAGGTGTCGACACTGATTGGTGGGTGGACACTAGTGCATAATGCCATGTTTGCTCAAAGATAGAGTTGTTCACCACATATAAGTCTACCGCTGAGAAGGTTATGGTGGTGAACCAGGCATAAGATGAAGTACTTGGGATCAGGACGGTAGTACTAAATCTGACTTCGGAAAAGTCGCTAACGCTTCAGGATGTGAAGCACGCACCTGTAATTGCCAAGAACCTGGTCTCAGGAAGTCTGCTCTGCAATACAGGCCTGGGGATGGACATCAACACTGGTCAGATGGTTATATCCTACAAAAGAACATACTTTGAAAAAATATTTTGTACCGAAAGGATGTTCAAATTTTTAACTTTTAACTCAGACTGATAATGTTAATGCAGTCTCTTCTTCTGGTTATTCTCTTTAGTTGTGGCATAATAGACTATGACATGATCATTATAAAAGAATTAACAAGATGTCTAGTCTAGGGCTTAACTCCAAATGTGGGGGTAAGGGGGTGGAGAATTGTGAAGTCTGTGTGCAGACGAATATCTTAAGAAAATCGTTCAAGCAGATTAATCTAAGCATTGATCTTCTGGAGTTGGTACACTTAGATATTTGTGACCTCAAACAATTCTCCACAAAGACTGGGATGACGTATTTCATTACATTTATCGATGACTTCTCAAAATATGTGTTCGTCTATCTTCTCAAGTCGAAGGACGAAGCATTCGAGAAGTTAAGGAGTTCAGGGCTGAAGATGAACGTCAAACTTAACAACTCAAGAGACTCAGAAGTGATCAAGGCAGAGAGTTTAGATATCTTGAATTCACATTGTTCTGCAGAGAACATGGAATTGTCAATGAGACAAATGTTATGTATTTTCCTCAATCTAATAGAGTAGCAGAAATGAAGAACATGACGTTGACAGAGATAATGAATTCAATGTGGTTGACTGCGGGTCTTCAAAACTGCTTCTGGGGAGAAGTTGCGCTCACGACTACTTTCATTTTGAATAGAGTGCTACGCAACTTTCAATGTCACTCCTCATGAACTCTGGTTCAAAGTCAGACCAAACTTGAATGTTATTCGAGTGTGGGGGTGTCTGGCGTATGTGAAGCTT
The DNA here is from genome assembly GCA_036927795.1 of Iris macrosiphon. Lineage (NCBI taxonomy): Eukaryota > Viridiplantae > Streptophyta > Magnoliopsida > Asparagales > Iridaceae > Iris > Iris macrosiphon. Next base: position 220,476,297 of record JAYESA010000005.1, read on the forward strand.
CCGGGCTTGAAAATTCAAAAGCTGGGTACGAGGACTACGAATACTATCTTCCTGGGTTATGCTAAGAAGAGTGATGCTCGGATGTTTCTTAATATTGAATCAAATCATATCATCGAATCTCGCGACACAAAATTCTTTGAAGATAAATTTGCAAAGCACAAGAACATTGTTCTCGCGGATATTCTAGAGAATAGTGTGGGTACACAGGAGGACGAAGCTTCTAGGGAAGATGTGGTCCAAGAAAAAGTTGTCGTTGTAGAGACAAAGTTCGAATCTGAACTCACATAACCGGTAACTAAGCGAGTGAGGATACATAAGGACTTCAGAGACGATTTCGTCACCTATCATGTGGAAGCAAATCCACTTACGTATGATGTGGCGATGAAGATTAGAGATGTCTTCTGGAAGGAGGTTATTAATGTCAAGTATGACTCAATAACCTCCAATAACACTTGGGTGTTGGTTGATCTGCCTAAAGAAGCTAAACCAATCGGATACAAATGGATCTTCAAGAAGAAGTTGAAGGCCGATAGAACTGTAAACAAGTTTAAGAAAATGCTGGTAACCAATAGGTTTTCTCAAAAGCAGGGGGATCGACTACTTTGACACATATGCTCTAGTAGCACGAATGACGACTATCAGGATGTTGATTGCTCTGAGTGTAATTTACAAGCTAGTTATTCATCAGATGGATGTTAAAACATCATTCCTGAATGGAGAGTTGACCTAAGAGATTTACATGCAACAGCCAGAAGGATTTGTTGTCAAAGGACTTAAAGACAGTCTGCAAGTTGGTCAAATCATTATACGGTCTGAAGCAAGCTCCCAAGATGTGGCATGAGAAGTTTGATAAAGTCATAAGATCAAATGGTTGCAGGGTCAACGAGACGGACAAGTGTGTTTATTCAAAGTTTGTTGACGGGAGAGGAGTTATCATTTGTCTGTACGTGAATGACATGCTAATCCTGGGTACGAATTTAGAATATGTCACGGGGACAAAGAAATTACTCTTATCCAAGTTCAGTATGAAGGACTTGAGGGAAGATGATGTTATCTAGGGATAAAGATCATCCGGACGGACGCCTGTCACTCATTACATTGAGAAGATGCTTACACGCTATGGCTATTATGATCTTCCAGGGATCGATACTACGTACATGTGTAACAAGAATCTGAAGCAAAATTCAAGGAAAAGTGTCAGACAGCTAGAGTATTCAAGTGTCATATGGAGTTTGATGTATGCAACAACTGCCACAAGGGCTGACATAGCTTTCGTCGTGGGGATATGAGTCGATTCACAAACAATCCAGGTATGGAGCATTGGAAAGCAGTGAAGAGAGTGATGAGATATCTCAAGAGTACTCAGAAGTATGCACTTTACTATAGCAGTTATCCGATAGTAGTGGAAGGCTTTAGTGATACAAGCTGCATGGTACTCAAAAGTAGAGAGCGAAAGATCCACATGAGGATACGTCTTCTCCATGGGTAGAGCTATTATATCGTGGAAGTCGAAGAAGCAGACAATGCTCTCTCATTCCTCCATGGAATCTGATTTTTATGCACTGGCGGCTGCAGCGGATGAAGCAGAATGGCTTAGGGAGCTTATGTATGATCTTCTATTGGTTTATGTGCAGATTCCGGCGGTACTACTGCGACAACCAGACCACTGCAGCGGTGGCATCAAATGATCTCTTCAATAGTAAGAAGAGAACTGTGCGACTTAGGCACATGACAATGAATGATCTTATCAAGACTGGAGTCATTGTCATGATTGATGTTCGGAGATAGAAGAATCGGACAGATCCGTTCATCAAAGGTCTCAAGCTCCAGCTAGTCGAGGATACATAAATCAAAATAGGCTTGAAGACATTTTGATTTTGTATATTTAAAATTCTACCTTAAAAATTTACGTTATTAGTTCAAAGAAAAATCTACTAAGCATCTAACTTTTGGTTCAAAGAATGATCATTGACTGGGTGAATATCAGGAACAATTAGTAGTCCCTTGAGACATTGAGGAGTTACAGACATAGAACCACTGTTGTCTACTATTTCTTTGTGTGTAGAACATGTCTTGTGGAAGGACGGCTTAAACGTCTTAATGAGTTCTCGGGCATTTTGAATATCCGACGTGCTTACAGGAAGCACAGATAGCGCAACACTACAAAGGAGCATAGTACTCCATGCTACAGTGGTGTGAAGTCACATGAGGTACTTCAAGAGGGTAAAGCCTCGGCTTCCGACCATGTTACAGTGGTGTACCACCGCACATAGGTAGGAAGCCTAATGTTGTAGAATGAAAAGTGGTAGGCAACACTATAACAGGTGATATCATGTTACAGTGGTGTGACACCAACAAGAGGTAAAAGATGTAAATTCTCGGCTACATGAGCCATGTCACAACGGCGTAACACCACAAGGAAGCGCAAGACTTCATGTTGGGTAGTATGGCATTACAAAGAGGCTTGTGTCCTCATGCTACAGTGGTATGACACCATGATACGGTGTAGCCTCGGTTTTGGGACATGTCATAGCGGCGTAGCACCGCAAGAAAGCGCAAGGCTTCATGTTATGACTCTTTAAAAAGAATTCACCTAGAGTGTATGGAAAGAGATATAGACCGTCTTTTGAAGGTAAACTTATAAACGTCCAAAATACATACACCGAAATCAGGCGTGCACAGGACCTTTAATATGCAACCGAAAGTACAACTGATGTCATTGTGTGAGTGGAAAGAATTGCAGCTATGGTGCAAAATTCAAGGCTTAGTCTATTCGTGTATTGTATTGTTATTTAATCCATACGGGAAGATTCGACTCGTAAGCGACATCTATCATAATACAAGATGGACAGTCACTGTGGAGAACGCTCAACCCATATATTAAGATATATTGGGGATTGTTAGTGTTTTTGATTTTGGACTATTAAAAATAGTCCCACATTGACTACACCACCAAGTAGGTATCTCAATATAATGCTTTGCTTGTGTTGAGGTGTGCACATGGGGTGTGGTGGGGCACATGTGTGTGCTATGTGTGGGTGTTTTCCTAGGAGATAAAATGATTAACTCCTATAAAAAAAATTATTTATGCTTTTTGTCACTCTCTTGAATTTTTTTTAGGAGCTAAAGTCCCAAAGTGGCTTAGCGACTAGGATTCAGACTCGGATTTGGGATCAAGGACGTAAAGTAGCGATTTGTTGGCGCACTTTGCACTTAGCGCGAGAGCATGAGCGGGCGCATGTGCTTGCTTGGCATAGGCTATGCGCATTTACGCGTATGCACTGCTACACGGATGCACGTATGAGCTATTGCGCTGTTGGCGTATGCGCGTAGGAACAGTTGCGGATGTGTTGTTGGACGCATATATGCAGATACCGTGGTTGGCGCATGAACCCACTGATTCCGGGATTTGAATTATTATGGAAAGATTGGATTGTTAATTCAAATATGATTTTTGTGTATTTGAATTTAATTTGTTCTTATATTTCTCTAATCTTTTGGCGGCTAGGATTATGGTTAGGGTTTCCACCCTTCTCTTTACTTTCTTCGTGTCCCTTTGAGGAATTACTTCAAAATTGAGAGACTGAGAGAGTATCGTGCTACTGCCGCCATTGGAGTCCAGGAGTTTGTGCGAGTTCTAGAAGAGGTGACGACGAGCATTCTAATAGTTCTATTCAGAACTTCCTGATTCCTGGGAGCAGATCGTGTGAGATATATCTTGATTTCAGCAACAGTGATCGTAATCACCCCAGTAAGCAAAGATCTTCAGTCTTCTTATTCTCCTTTCTCTTCTCTCTTTGTGATTCGTTCTGTCTCAGTTGCAACTGTGTTTGCAAGGAAGAACAAAGTCTGTTTTCTAATTATTGTAATCAAGTTTGCAAGTTGTAATCAAAATATTATTATAAGTTATTCGTTGGAATCGAGAATAATCGGAGAGGGAATTTCATGGTTGAACCTCTGATCTCGAGTACAACTTCAGAATCCAACAGAGGATATTCCGAAAGGATTACGTGAACTTTTGTTCCTGGCCGCGTTCTACCATCTTTTGATTAAGGTTCGGGACTAACAATGATCAACCTTAGTTTTCGGTGGAGAACATCTCAACTGGATCTCTACTTCTTCTTAACTAAGCATCAGAATATTAAATACAATGGAGAGGACTACTCTCTTTTGAAACTCTAGGGAGTAACAAATATGATCTGAAAATTGGTATAAAATGCTCTTACTATTCTTTTTTGCTTGCTGCTCCATTTGCTTCCTGCTGTTTTGACCTTTTGATGTTGCTACTGCTCTAGTCCTATGTAACATCTTCACCCACCGAATAGCATAGTAGGTGAACAGATGAACACAGAAAGTCACTTTCCATTTGACATCTGAGGTCTAGGTTTCAAGCCTTGTGTAGTGTAACTTATTTGGAAGAATTTCCTACCTTGTTTGGAGTAACAAATTTTTGTACGCGAAGCATACAGTATGTACGTTTTCTGTCTAACAGGTAGGTAGTGAAGCATGTTAGAATTTTGTTGTCTTTCCTTTTTACTAAATTTCAGAATAAAAATAAAATAAAATGAAACAGATGTTACCGGCCTCTGGGGAAGTCGTGCACGAAGCACTGCCCTAAGAGTTTATTCGGGATCTGTGTGCAGACGTTCCTGAAGCTCCTAGTGGTAAAATTTTCGCACTACCGGTATCTCGTTGCCGCACACGACTTGGAGAGAATGACTAGGACTTAGCTCTGCCCAGAGCTTGGAGATGAAGAGGAATGAACAGAATGTTGACAGAGGTTTTGAGTAAAGAAATTTTTTGAGTGATTTTACAAAGAATTCAGTCCGATATGTATAATACTCATATGTAATGGTCTGAATTAATTCTCCTATTAATTCAGCCGTTACACAAAATAAATAATGAACCTGGACACAATAACAGTTCAGAAACATTCGTAACGTTCAGAATTAATTCCAACGTTAAGAAAAAATAAATGAAAGAAAGAAGAGGAGCAAAAAGAATTTTAGGGTCCTAGCCCGAACCCGAAGAGGAAATCGGATCGGCATTCGGCGCTCGCAGATGTGGGCGCGTACCCGCACCCGTTAAGCCCGCCGAACCGAACCGAACTGAGCCGGGCCGGGCTGCGGCGGCGGCGCGCGCGTGTGGCCCAAGGGGTTTCCCACACAACAACTTAATAGAGCAAAGAAGAGAAAGTAATTTATGTACACAAGAAGGCTTTGGTGCATCCGATGTGGGACTAAAGAAAGGAAGAGGAATTTTGAGTTTTTGAAGAAAAGTAAAACCAACAATCCCCCCCCAAAAAGTCAAGTTCCGAAACAGAGATAAGAGTGAAGTAAATAGAGAGAGAGAGAGCATCTGGGCAGTAAAATACTATGCATAGATGAGATGGACTACAGCCTTGAATCTCACGTAGTGACTATTGCCTTAATCTGAAGAAGTGCTTGATGGACTATGCCTTGAATCAGACTTCTTGAACCAGATTTAGAAAAATAGCACACATAGTACGCTAGAGGTCCTTGGTCTATCGGGTGGCGCTTTTAAATGGCCATGCGCACTTTCCACATTCATGAGAGTTGTCTGGGATCGTCCTGTCCCATAGTCGCGGCCTTCACGACCTCTCATATAGGTAAGTCCTTAATGGTTGGTGATATGAATCAACCTAGCATTACAGCTTGGACCTATTAAGAGTTTAAACTCATCCTAATCATATCACACAGGAACACTGTCACCATAGGGATGGGGAGTCAATGTACACATGTACAGTCACTTGGGCTTTATTTTAATGAGACTTTTAATCTCGAGTCAGTGTTCCATAAAGACACCTAAGTTCAGCTTGTTTCTACCCATTGAACCGGCTTCTTGGGATCTCCAGTCAGACTCGGTTGGGTTGCCACTGCTGGTGACTAACTTATGGGCTTAACCTCATCCCCCTCGATGATTCTAGGATCAAAGTCCTAGACAGACCCTTCGTCAAGTGATCTGCAAGGTTCTTTTCTGACTTTATATAGTCAAGAACCACATATTTGCCTAGTAGGCTTTTTATTGACTTGAAGCGCAGCTGCAGGTGCCTGTTCATCTTAGCATTCACAGAATCATGCTTTAGTAGTTCAATAACAGATTTATTATCATAATTTATAGAAATTGCAGGAACAGGACTAAGAGAAACAGGTATATGCATAATAAGATTTTTAAGCCATTCAGCTTCTGTGTAAGTTGTATCTAAAGCTATCATTTCGGAGTCCATTGTACTCCTAGCTATGATAGTTTGCTTACAAGAGCTCCAGGAGATCGCAGCTCCTCCTAGAGTAAATACATATCCAGTAGTGGATTTTATATCATGTGAGTCGGTTACCCAGTTTGCATCTGAATAACCTTCTATGATATCAGGGTGCCTAGTAAAATGAAGTTTGTAATCTAGGGTGCCCTTGAGATATCTAAATACCCTATCCAAGGCAGTCCAATGTGACTGATTTGGGTTACTGGTATATCTGCTTAGTCTCCCAATAGCAAATGCAATATCAGGTCTTGTCATGTTTGTTATATACATAAGGGAGCCTATCATCTGTGAATATTTATGTTGTTCCAAAGGTGATCCTTCATTCTTTTTCAGTACAATACTGCTGTCATAAGGAGTAAGGACAGGTTTCTTATCAAATAACTCAAATTTTTTTAGCATTTTTTCAATTGAATGTGTTAAAGATAGAGTATAACCCTCTTTGCCTTTGGTCACTTGCATTCCTAAAATTAGGTTGGCTTCTCCTAGGTCTTTCATATCAAACTGGCTAGATAAATAGTTCTTTGTAATATTTATCAATTCCAGTGATGAACCTAGGATAAGGATGTCATCTACATACAAGCATAAAATGACACAACTTTTACATGTACCTTTAGAGTAAATACATTTGTCATACTCATTTGACAAGAAACCATATTCACAAATTACTTTGTCAAATTTATTGTGCCATTGTTTGGGAGCTTGTTTCAAGCCATAGAGGGATTTTACTAGTCTGCAAACTTTCTTTTCTTGACCTTTAGCAATGAAACATTCAGGTTGGTCCATATAAAGTTCTTCCTCTAGATCTCCATTCAAGAATGCTGTCTTTACATCCATTTGATGGATTAGCATATCATGAATGGATGCTAAGGCCAAGAGAGTTCTAATGGATGTGATCCTAGCTACAGGAGAGTAGGTATCAAAATAATCTAACACTTTCTTCTGGGTAAAACCCTTAGCAACTAATCTAGCTTTGTATTTCTCTATAGTACCATAGGCTCTGAGTTTCTTCTTGAAAATTCACTTACAACCTATTGGTTTATTGCCTAAAGGTAGATCTGTTAGAAACCAAGTGTTATTCTCCATGATGGAGTTGTATTCACTATTAATGGCTTCTTTCCAGAAGGGAGCATCAGGAGACGACATTGCTTCTTCATAAGTTGAGGGATCACCCTCTATCAAAAAAGTGAAGAATCCTTCTCCTAAATTTTTCTCAATCCTATTCCTTTTACTCCGTCTTGGTTCTAGGTCTTGTTCAGATTGAGAGCTAGGTATTTGGACATGAGAACTAGTAGAGGGTATGGAGGAAGAGATTGAACTTCTATCCTTAAAAGGAAATATGTTTTCAAAGTAAACTGCATCTCTTGCTTCTATAATGGTATTATTAGAGTTTTCATTTACTTCTGAGTGAGTCACTAGAAATCTATTGGCATAGCTGTCTAAGGCATATCCTATGAAAACAACATCTACAGTCTTGGGACCAATCTTCCTCTTTTTAGGTTCGAGAATTCCGACTTTGGCAAGGCATCCCCAAACTCTAAGGTAATTAATCCTAGGTGCTCTACCTTTCCACAGCTTATAGGGAGTCTTATCTTTTGTCTTACTAGCAATCCTATTAAGAATGTAACAGGCAGTTAAAAGGGCTTCTCCCCACAAGTTATCAGGAGCACCAGAGCTGAGAAGCATGACATTCACCATATCTAACAGAGTGCGGTTCTTGCGTTCAGCAACTCCGTTAGACTGAGGTGAATATGGAGAAGTTACCTCATGAATTATTCCATGTTCTTCACAGAAGTTAGTCATTTCGTTTGAGGTATATTCTCCACCACGATCAGATCTAAGGATCTTAATCTTCCTTTCTAATTGATTCTCAGCTTCAGATTTATAGACCTTAAATCTATCTAGAACTTCATCTTTGGTTTTGAGAAGGTAGATATAACAATACTTTGAATAATCATCTATAAATATAACAAAGTATTTTCTACCGCCTCTGGTCAAAATCCTATTTGAGTCACATATATCACTATGGATAAGTTCTAGAAGGTCAGAGTTTCTTTCTACAGATTTAAAAGGTAATCTAGTGTGTTTGGCTTGAACACAAATCTCACATTTGTGTTTGTCATATATTGGAGTCTTGGAAATAAGATCTAAGGTCATCATTCTTTTAATAGAACCTAGGTTCACATGACCTAGTCTGCCATGCCAAATATTTGAAGATTCTATATTAGAGACAATGAGAGAACAATCAGACATTTTATTCATTGTACTTAAAATGAAAAGACCGTCTTTTACAAAGCATTTTCCTATAAAAGAGTCATTCTTAGAAAAAACTACTTTATTAGCCTCTATTACAATTTTGTATCCTGAGGCTACAAGAAGGGATCCACTAACTAGGTTTCTCCTGACAGACGGCACATGAAGAACATCATGAAGAGTTAAGATTTTTTCTGATGTCATCTTTAGGTTAACTTTTCCTCTTCCAATAATTTGTGCCGTTGAGCCATCTCCTAGGGTCACACCTTCTCCACTTGATTCCTGATAGTTTGAAAAACAGGAGCGATCAAACGAAACGTGAACATTAGCTCCAGAATTCAACCACCAATCATCAGAATGGTAAGAGAGGTTAATAAGGGGTTGAAGGCTTACAGACCTGAAGGAACTCGAAGAACCTTTGTGAAGCATGTTCGCTTCTGGTCTAACTGAGCCCTTTCCTTTGTAGGAGGTCTGGACAGCTTCCTTCTTCCTATGGTAGCAGTGAGTGGCCATATGGTTTATTTTACCACACACAAAATAAAATCTCTTTTGATCCTGAGACTGACTGAAGTTTCTAGGTTTTTGGTTTTGGTGATGATGGTTGTGGTGGTTAGGCTGAAAGTTTTTCTTCTTCTTGAAGAAATTCTTTTTGGGTTTATAAGAAAAATTAGACTTAGATTTTTTTTGGCCTTCTACAAGGTTTACCTTAGCTTTAGATTCAGTCTTAGGCTTAGACCTCAATCTAATTTGTTCTTCGGTTCTAATTTTCTTTAGGACTTGATTGTAGGTAAGATCTCCTTGTGTATGGATAAGATCCTTAGCCATATCAGACCAAGAGGGAGGTAGCTTGTCTATTAGGCATGCTATTTTATGCTCATTGGAGAAAGATGTGCCTTTGGCTTGAATATGTCTAAGGTATTCTTGGAATTCATGGAGCTGGTCATTCATTGGTTTGTCATCTACCATAAAATACCTATTAAAGGTTGAAGAATTAAACCTTTCTATTCCGGCATCATCACAGCCGTATTCATCTTCCAAGGCTTTCCAGAGTTCTTTAGCGCTCTTGTATTCAAAAAATATATCATACAAGGATTCAGATAATGCGCTTAGAATTCTATAAAAACAGTGAAAGTCTATCTCTTTAGGGATTTTTGGTTTCGATGAGGTGGACACTCCTATGTCAGACTCGGTTTCATCAGAATCATTTGTGATGGGTGTAGACCCATCAATGGCAGAAATAAGTCCTAAGGTCGTGAGCCAAAATTTTATTTGGCTCTGCCATCTCTTGAAGTATGAGCCATCAAACTTAGCAGGTTTTGCAGTAGAGGATTCCTCCTTACCAGTCATGATTGCAGTCTGAAAAATATAAATTTATTTAATAACAATGTCCAAGATAATAGTTTAGGTGGTCTTTGCTATTCAATCTTAAAATCTTTAGTTTTTCAAGTGTTGATCAACTCAGGTTAGCTGTAGGGGCCGGTTCCCAGCTAGCGGTGGTCCGAAGACTCTTAAGTACCGTGTCGCTTAGGGTTATTTACACCCGGTTGACAGAAGGACCCTTTCGGCTTGTGCCCGAGTTTCTCTTTACTTTGAAACTTTAGATTTGAAGATTTTATTTGCAATTTTCTTTTTACTAAACTATTTTCTTTTGGACCTAGATTGCTTTCAAAATACTAAGTGATTAAAATGAAGCAAATTGTATGTTACAGCTGAAAGAAATTTTGTGATCAAAATTACAATTGACAAAATTATCAAATGTGTTAACAATATTTAAACACTTTAAGCAAATTTACAATTGACAAATAGTTAGAAGCAAATTGTATGTTACAGTAACTATCAATTATTTGGAATTCTTAACTATTAACTTGAATTTTGTAGAAAAATGCTAGAGTAACTATTGACAAGTTGCTAGAAGTAGCTATATAAAAAAAAATTGTTAGAAGTCAAATTTCTACAGTAACAAATTTCTAGAAAATGAATTGTTACAGCAAAAAATTTCTAGAAGATAAATTGCTACAGTAAAAACAGTAGCTACTTGAATATTTTATAGAACACTAACTATCAATTCTAACAGTAGCTAATTCTAATTGAAGAATTTAATATTCTGACAGTTTTGTCGATTTCTAGACAATATTTGTTTGTTATATTGAATCAATATTCTGACAGTAGCTACTACTGGATATTCTGACAATATTTGTAACAAATAGTTAGGAAAAGAGAATAGTTTTAGTACACTTTGTTATTATAACAGTAGCTATTTGTTACTTGATTTTATTTGCTTGGTTTTGGTTACAAATAGCAACTTGATTTTATTTGCAATTCTAACAGTAGCTATTTGGATCACAATTCTATTCTAACAGTAACTACTTATAATTAATCAATTGTAACAAATAGTTAGGAAAACAACAGTAAGTATCAATTCTAAGAAGAGAATAAACTCTTAGATGTTAGAATTTTGTTGTCTTTCCTTTTTACTAAATTTCAGAATAAAAATAAAATAAAATGAAACAGATGTTACCGGCCTCTGGGGAAGTCGTGCACTAAGCACTGCCCTAAGAGTTTATTCGGGATCTGTGTGCAGACGTTCCCGAAGCTCCTAGTGGTAAAACCCCCGCACTACCGGTATCTCGTTGCCGCACACGACTTGGAGAGAATGACTAGGACTTAGATCTGCCCAGAGCTTGGAGATGAAGAGGAATGAACAGAATGTTGACAGAGGTTTTGAGTAAAGAAATTTTCTGAGTGATTTTACAAAGAATTCAGTCCGATATATATAATACTCATATGTAACGGTCTGAATTAATTTTCCTATTAATTCAGTTGTTACACAAAATAAATAATGAACCTGGACACAATAACAGTTCAGAAACATTCGTAACGTTCAGAATTAATTCCAACGTTAAGAAAAAATAAATGAAAGAAAGAAGAGGAGCAAAAAGAATTTTAGGGTCCCAGTCCGAACCCGAAGAGGAAATCGGATCGGCATTCGGCGCCCGCAGATGTGGGCGCGTACCTGCACCCGTTACGCGCGCCGAACCAAGCCGGGCGGCGGCGGCGGCGCGCGCGTGTGGCCCAAGGGGTTCCCCACACAACAACTTAATAGAGCAAAGAAGAGAAAGTAATATATGTACACAAGAAGGCTTTAGTGCATCCGATGTGGGACTAAAGAAAGGAAGAGGAATTTGAGTTTTTGAAGAAAAGTAAAACCAACAAAGCATACCGTATATACGTTCTTTATCTGACAGGTAGGTAGTTATTATTGAGATTGAAGTCGTGAAAAATATTGTTTCGTGACTTCAGAAAGTATTGCTTGCTCTCTTGTGGGGAGGTTTTAATTTGGGAATTTAGATATGTGGGACACTGCGAGTTTTTGGGGCAGCATGGCCAGACATAGTTTGCTCTTTGTAGTAGTGACTGAAACATACATGGTGGAGAGACCACATCTATCTGATGCTATTGTAACAAACAGACTTTCTCCTGCGCACACCCTTTTCCTTCTGCAACACACAAAACACCAGCACCCTCTCTCCATGAGTTACAGTACTGGAGAGCTCAAGTTGGCTTCATGTTCCGAAACATGGAGTCCTACCTGTCATCCTGATCTTTACCCCTGTACACCATTGGGCTCGTGCAGGCCGTATGCGACACCGGGCTCGACTTCGAAACGACGACTATGGCCGAGCTATCCACCTGTATGTGGATGCATAGTGAACTTTAGTCCCACATCGGATAGAATAATACAGAGAGGAGCTAGTCTTTTCTATATATATGTATTCCTTTATTGATAATGAATCATTTAATCTATTTCTTTCTACATGGTATCAAAGCCAAAACTCTGAATTTTTACTCCACATAAAAAAAAAAAATCTTTCTCCACCCTCCTCTCACCCGACACCCCCCACCCCCGTCCGCCTCCCTCTGCTCGAGGGGAAGCCCCCCCTTGTCCGAGTGGAAGTCCTTCTGCTGCCGACCTCGTCCTCGTCGTACACCGGCGTAGGCGAGTTGGCGAGTTGTTTGTTGGGTCGTGGATAATCAGCGAGGAACTTTTGTGCGATCATATGATTTCGATCTCAACGTGGGTTCTGAGATTAGAAAGCATACTCAGAGGGTAGACAATTGTTTGTTTGCATGAACCTCCGACTCTCGATGAGGGTATCAGGAATTAACAGAGAGAAGATCTGGGTTTGCGTGAATCTCTGTTCCTAACCCGATATCCATATCAGGATCTAACAGAAAGTAACATGTGTTGTTTCTGTCCTGGCTTGTGTGATCCACATTCACTCTCTGCTTTCTTTGCGTAAGCCGGTTCTGGCTACGTTGATCTTCCATTGGCAGAGTTGATGTGATTATCAGGTCAGGACGACCAAACGACAATAAAATCGAGAAAATTGAAGGATGACGAACACTGAGGCGAATAGCAGTGCTACTAACACCAGTGCCGAAAATACAGTGACGGGGACATTGGGCACTGGCACGACTGTTTCATCGGTTCGACTTGTTGATAGACGGTTGGATGGACCAGATGGTTACTCGACATGTCGCAAGAAGGTCGAGAAGACGCTTCGGAGAATGCGGCTGTCAAAAATCTGACTGTCAACCCCCCAGTAGTGAGTGATCCGACATACGAGCAGTGGGAGACTGATGACAGTAACTGTTCACACAGTTGATGAATTCGATGGAACCATCAGTGGAGGACATGGTTCAGAACACAGAGGTAAAGAAGTTGTGGGAGGTCCTTGCAACATCGTTTGATGGAAAACGTGATTTTTTTCGTATCTATGATTCGGTCATTGGTGTCTACCGAGCTAATCAAGGAGAAAATTCACATACAGACCATTTTTGTGCCTTCATGGCACTAACTGATGAGGTGGATCGCGTGCTACCTTTGACGAAAGATATTAATGAGGCAAGAACTCAACACTAGTATCTCTACGTCATGGCATATCTTGCCTCCCTTCGTCCTGATGCAAACTCTGCATAGTCTCAGATCATTGCTGGGGATGAGGTTTCGTCTTTAATGGAAGCTCACTTCCTTGTCTTACGGGCAGCAAAAGTCATTGAGACTTCTTCGGGTGATGTCCCTGCTAATCGGTCTATCCTGGATGCTGCTTGTTGTGGATTCCGTGGAGTTCGGGTTAGTCGACGTGGTGACCAAAATGCTGACCGTGATGGTGGATGAGGCAACGACGATCGTGATGGCGGAAGACCGCGCATATGCTTCAATTGTGGTCAACATAGTCATTTCCACTGGCAGTGTCATAAAGCTCCTGCTGCCAATGTTGTATCAGATAATCCTGATGGGATATCCGTACAGATGACGACAGAGGCCTATGCCGAATTTGCTGAATTTTAAGCTCAGCGTCGTAGTGAAGCCTCCACATCTGGATTCACAGCCGGATACTCAGCAGCGTGTGTGATCAAGGCAAAGTAGTGGATGATCGACTCGGGTGCATTTGACCACATGACAGGTGATACAGGTATGCTGTGTGATTATATATATGTCGATCATGTATCAGATATTACTGTTGCAAATGACAGTTCCCTGGGGGTTCGTGGAAAAGAAAATATATGTCTTTCTCCTGGTCTGCCACTCAGATCAGTTTTACACACACCTGACAATCCATTCAGTCTGTTATCCATTAGTAGAATTACTCGTGACTTATAATGTTCCGTAAAATATTTTCCTGATGGTTATGTTTACTGGGAGGACTATCAATATGGGACATGTGGCTGGAGGCTTGTACTTGTTTGACATAAATTCTTCTGTTGCCTGTGCTGGCGTGAAACTTGATCCGTTTGAGTTGCACTGTCGGTTAGGTTACTCATCTATCCAAGCACTCCAGAAGATGTATCTGTCTTTTAATTTTTTTGTTCCGTTGCATTGTGACTCATGTAGTTTGGCTAAACATCACCGGGTACCCTATCCGGTGAGTCTAAATAAAATTGCATCAGCTCCTTTTTAGCTAGTGCACTCTGATGTATGGGGGCCTTGTTCTATTGAATCTGTGATGGAATTTAAGTATTTTATTTTCTTTGTTGATGACTACTCACGTGTCATTTTTGTCTACTTGATAAAAAATTGCTCTGAATTATTTAATATTTGGTGTAATTTTTATGCGAAAATTCAAACCCAATTTGGGGTTCCTATTAAGCGTTTTTAGAGTGACAATGGCCGTGAGTATTTATCTCGTGAGTTCAATTCTCATCTGGCTAGATATAGCATTATCCACCAAACTTTCTGTTATTACACACCACAACAGAATGGTTTGACTGAACACAAAAATCGTCACCTTTTGGATATAATGCATGCTCTTATATTTCAAGCACGTACTCCTAGAAAATTTTGGTCTGATGCAGTCCTTACATCCTGTTACTTGATCAATCTAATGTCATCTTATGTTTTCAATGGTACTACTCCATTTTTTCGGTTATATTCCAATCGTGAGCCGTTTCCTCTACCCCTCAAAAGTTCGGGATATACGACCAACTCTTTCTAAGTTGGATCCGAAGGCAATAAAGTATCTTTTTTTAGGGTATCCAAAAGATCAAAAAGGGTATCGTTATTTTTCTCTAACTCTGAAGAGGTATTTTATGTCTCGGGACATTACTTTTGTTAAAAATAAGTTTCTTCCACTCCCACCAACTATAAATTCTGGTACCAAGGTTTACCCAGAAGAGAATTTTGTTGTTGTTTCCAGTTCAAACACAACAGCTCCCCGTAAGGGTATCCTTCCCTATCGAGCCAGTCTTCCGGTCAGACGGTCTGCAAATATCACCCCAATCAGAACCGGCATCGTCGGTCTCACAAACTCCGATAGAACAAGCATCACCAATGGTGCTCCCATCCATCGTGCCATCGTCCTCCTCCAGCACCACTGATTCACCGGTTCCGACAGAACAAACATCATCGATGGTGCCCTCGTCCGCTGTACCATCGTCCTTCTCCAGCTCCACTGATTCACCACCACCTGTTATAACGACTCGACCCCGTCGTACATGCCGCGACCATCCTTAGAGTTGTTGGCACTGCAACGGGATCGCGAATCAGACTCAGTCCTTGGAGGAAACTATTAACGGGATTCAGATTTCCAATTCTATGAATGAAGGACTTAAACATCCTGGTCGGTTGCAGGTGGGTGTTTACAATTAAGGTAAAATCAGATAACATTCTTGATCGTCTGAAAGCTCGATTGGTGGCTAAAGGATATTCTCAGACATACGGTGAAGATTATTTTGAGACATTCTCCCCAGTTGCCAGGATGACTTCTGTACGAGTGCTTATCGCATTAGTCGTCCGCTATGATTGGCCCCTCCTGCAGTTAGATGTGAAAAATTCCTTTTTTTATGGGGACCTTTAAGAAGAAGTGTATGTGATGCAACCTTCTAGATTTATTGCAAGGGAGGGTAAAGTATGTTATCTGCGAAAGGTCCTCTACGGTCTCAAACAATCACCTTGGGCTTGGTTTGGTCGATTTACAAATGCTGTTACTCAGTTTGGCATGTGTTAATCGAAGAAAGATCATTCGATATTTTACCGACAGATATCAACTAGAATGAAACTACTTCGTGTCTACGTTGATGACATTGTGATTACGAGAGATGACAACTAGGGTATTACAGGGCTGAATAAGTTTCTGGGTGAACAGTTTCAAACTAAGGATATTGGAGCATTGAATTACTTCTTGGGTATTGAGATCACACGAGGTAAGAAGCACATTGTAATGTCTCAGAGAAAATATGTGTTTGACATCCTAACTTATGTCGGAATAATACAAGCTAAAGGAGCAACCTTACCCATGGATCCAGGGGTAAAGTTACTTCCCGATGAAGGGACAATGATGACCAATTCGGACCAGTATCGTCGAGTGGTTGGAAAACTAAACTACTTGGAGGTCATGACTCGCCCAGATTTTTTTTTGCCGTAAGTGTCGCGAGTGGATTTATGGCTTCTCCATGAGTTCCGCATTGGCAGGAAGTTCTCAGAATCTTGCGCTATCTAGTCCAGAATTCGAGGAAAAAGAATTCAGATGGAGCATCAGGGACATACTCGTTTAGAATATTTTACAGATGCAGACTGGGGTGCATGTCCTATGAATAGACGGTCTACATCTAGCTGTTCAGTTTTTATTGGCGGTAATTTAGTGTCATGGAAGAGCAAGAAGCAGAGTGTGGTCTCGCGATCAAGTTCAGAAGTATAGTACTGAGTTATTGTCAATGGCATAGCAGATGTGTTATATCTGCAGCATCATCTGAAGGAGCTGGGAGAAGAAGAAGCAGGATCTGACGCTGCAGATATGTGGTGTGACAATCAGTCAGCTATCCATATTGCCACCAATTTCGTATTTCATGAATAGACAAAACATATTGAGATTGACTGCCACTTTGTATATGATGAATACCAAAAGGGATTAATAAAATTTTACCATATGAGGACCGGCGATCAGATAGCTGACATTTTTACGAAGTCTCTTTTAGGCCATCGGGTTCAGTTTCTTTGTAACAAGCTGGGCATGATTGACATCTATGCTCTAGCTTGAGGGAGAATGTTAAAGTATTAGTGGACTTCAATCCCACGTCAGATAGAATAACAAAGAGAGGCACTAGCCTCTACTATATACATGTACTAATTATTGATAATGAATTATTTAATCTATTTCTTTCTACAGTGGCAATTACAGCAGCGATTAGTCTGACCACGGACCACACGGGGAGAGGAGGAGGAGGAGGAGGTGGTCTTTTTCTCTTACGCTTCTTGTTGGCTAGCTTGAGTATATCGAGGTGGTGCTTGGCTACGGAGATGCCCATGCTCTTGAGGAACTCGTGATCGAAGCTGACAACGTCTTCCTCTTCTAGTTCCTTGTCGGCGAAAAGGAGGGAGTAGTCCTAGACTAACGACGGGTTGAGGCAGGATTTTGATACCAGTCCATGGCATAGCTTTGGTGTGTGTTGGAGAAATGAGGTTGAGGTTGGGAGGTTGATGCAGTTGAAGGGGTTTGGCCAACATGGATTGGAATTGTGGGATTATTGGCATTATAGGATGGGCTTCACCTTTTTTTTTGTTAGTATTTATAGGACCACTAACTCAGTTTAGAGGAACTTTTATTCAGAACAACTAAAAATTTACTAAGGAGCGTCCTCTCCTCCACCAATCTCCCCAAAATCCAAACATTTAACTTTCTCTCTCTCTCTCTCTCTCTTTCTCTCTCTCTCTTCAAATTTTTTTTTCTCCTTCCTTCACTTAAAAATTCTAAACTTTTTCTTCTTCACCTCCTCCAATTTCAAGCATTAATCAATCATTGAGATAGTACCCAAAACTTCTTCACAATTAAGGTACAAATCATTTTTCCAATTTTCTTCCTTCATCTTCTCCATATCGAATTTTATATTTGTATTTTTCATTTCATTTTCATAAAAAAAATTTCCAATTCTTGTAAATGTCCAAATATCATACTGTAATGACATAAAATAGGTTTAAGATGAACTTTGGACAATTTTTTGAAGTATACCCATTTTAGGATTTCGAAGTAAAAAAATCCGTCATAGTCATGGCTGGGAAGAACCAGGACTGTAAAAATTTTCTACAATCCTCTATGTTGTATTGTAGAAATTTTCTATAGTTCTGAATACTTCAAGGACTATAGAATTTTTCCACAGTCCTGACAACATACATAATTTATGAAATAGTATATATGGTATAGTTTGAGGTAAGATTTTTTTACTCTCGCATGCCTCTCTTGCAATTGTATATATGGTACAGTTTGAGGGAAGAAATGGAAGGGACAACAATATCTTTCGCCATCAAATAAATCTTACCATTAGAGACGTCAATAGCTGGAACATAAAACTTGTGGTCGTCACTGCAGAAGAGATTAATCTTGTCACAAAGTACGCAAAAGTGAGAGTTTGCCCATATTCTTGTCGTGTCTTTTTTATTAGGGATTCACACATCACGGATCCCCAATAAACAAGATACGATAAGAAAGTGGATAAACTCTTACTTTTGCATACTTTGTGACATGAATGATCTATTTTGCAGTGACGACCACAAATTTTATGTTCTTGACAAGTACTATAACAAATAGTTGCTACATTTTTTTTTCTCATCCTTTGAAGTTCCATAATCTCGATCTCTCGGTGATTATCTTATAATTTGGAGTAGGTAGGAAAGTGAATACCGACATGAACTAACATCTGATGAAGACCTACATCTCGGTCCCTCGATGTTGTGAAACTTTGATTTTTGGAACTTTGATGTTGGTTGTAATATGCTAAATTGTCAAATTATTGACATAGGTGTTTGATCTAATATAGAATTGCTCATCGATCGATCTTAATGACTATATTATGTTATATTGATAATTTTTCTGTTATATTGGTCGTCTATTGTTGGCTGTAAGATGTTGAGGATATTAGTTGCAACAATACGAGGTACAAAAAGCAAGCTCCAACTGCTAATAATGTCACAAACTTGTCATCAATGTACTTTACTCTTGTTAGTAGAGACAATGCCGAAGTTGTTTGCCTGTTTGTTCAAAGGCAAGACCTTCTAGAACAAATATAGCCCCACCAAATTAGCTTCTAACAATGTCTGTTCCAGCAATGCAGCTTTGGCTCTTCATTGAACAGTCCTATCAATTAAAAGTATAAAGTTATACAACAATCAGGACTGTCATATTTTTTTTTTTTATAATTCTACCAATTGAAAGGTCAGTTCTAAAAAAATATGTTGTTCAATTGATAGTATTGTCAAAAAATTTGACAGTCCTAAAGAAAATATATTGTTCGAATAACATGTTTTATTTAGGACTGACAATTTTTTTGATAGTCCTGACTATAGAAATGAGTCAAAAAATTTGAATCATGACTATAGACTGGACTGTCAAAATTTTTGAGAGTCCTGGCTATAGATATGATTGTCAAAATCTTTGATAGACTATCATCATCCCCGTCGCAACTGTGGGTGAATTTTCAATTTTCAAAACCCTAAAATGGATTCAAAAGTTCGAAAATTTGTCCAAAATGGATCCTAAATCCAAATATTTTAGTTACTAAAAGATGAAATTTAGGCATGGACATTGATTGAGAATAATATTTGAAATTTGGAAGAAGAAAGGAGAAAAAGATGAAAAACAAAAAAAATTGGCTTTTATAGTATGTAGTGGGCAGTCCCTAACAATTTTTGAGTGACAACTTGTAAATAAAAGACAAAGTTATGGCATCCCTGAGTAACTTTTGTAGTGCATTTATAAATATTTTTTTTTTATGGATCCTTTTATTGCTTACAAAATTTGAATGAGACAGTTAACTGTAGACTACAAAACAAAATAGATGTTTGTGTTGGTAAAAGTGCATTGAAAGTTACACTTATAATTTTTATGTTTGGATTGACATTGCAACTCCATTGCATATGGATGTGTCATTTTATTGCAACTGAAAGTATCATTTTTTTTTTCTTCATTTTTTAGTTGCAAAAGAAATGAATTGCAACTCCATTACAAGTGGTTATGCTATCTACTTTTTTAATTTTCACTTACACTTTCATCTTGTCATCCAATCAAAATAGTTTGGAACTCCTCACTTGTGGGAGAAAAATTAAATTTTCATACCAAATAACCCATCAAGAATTTACACCACTTTTGGATTTACGAATATTCAATTCCTAATTACAAATTTTATTTACAAGGGGTACATTTGTAAGATATTGATCATTTTAAATATACTAATTTTCATATTAGTTTTAAATTACTAGTAAAATTATAATCAATACTTTCACAAAGTAGTAGCGCTAATATTAGCAAAAGGTACTATTTATCATCTTGAAATAACTTCCAAGTTCAAATATGAAGATAGTTCTTCATAGAAATATATATATATATATACTCAAATAGATTTCTTTTCTCAAAAATATCATTAAGATTACAAAACGAAATGCTTTAACCTTTATAGAAAATAGTATTCGATTACCCTAGTATATAGGTGTTTGTAAAATACTAGCTCTAGCTACAAACTAAGATAATTTTAAGCAAAAACTTACATATATCAAATCTGGACAGATTTATAAATGTCTAATTTTATGAAAATGAACAACTTCTTCATGTATTTTTCAAGGAAAAATTAGAACTACATATAGATGTTCATGTATATATAAATATTAAGCTATAATTTATAGACATGATTAAATCCATGAACAAGGGTCCTTCCATAAAGGAGTATAATATGTATTTCTTAAAGCTTCCCATAATTCACAACCTATTTATTATTTCCTAAAGCATTCACAAATAAAACTTTCATGCTCATGCATAAGATTAAAATTTAGCAAGCACACCCCAACAAATCCTTGTAGTTATTTATTATGGTCATACCATATCTACATTTATGTGTTACTCATTCAATTCATTCAAGACTAGAAATTAGAGTGGTATCAGTTATACCCTACCGTGTCCAAGTCTTAGTGTCCATATTCCATAATTAATATTAGGAATAATATAAATTTCAGAATAAAAATAATAAAAATTATTTTTCGAAAAGTTCAAGTTTGGGCTCTGACATGAATATTTTACAAATAGCAAAAATTGAGGATAATTTTGAGAATAATGAGGAAGGGCTTGCCTAATTTTGGTTCTTGATTGAAAGAGATCCTTGATTTCCTTACTTTCTTCCCAATTGATAGCCTAAGACTCAAAATAACAACATATAATCAAAATAAATTCTCATTTTAAAAGAATCTGATCTAGATTCAAAGATTGAAAAAAGTTATACCTAAGAAAAAGTGGTAGTGGTAGAGGTGGTCTTTAGAAGGTCGACCGGAAGGGTCGTCGACGAGGGTGGATGACGCCGTCGGCGGCCGGCGGATCACCGCAGCAGCAGCAGCAGGTAGAGGGAAAGGAGAGAAGAGGGATGGAGAGAGTGTGAGGGAGAGAGTTGAGAAATGAGGAGCCGAACCTCCCTCCTCCATTCTCCATATACAAAGTCCAATCCCCTATTTCCAAAGACCCATGATTATGTTTTCCTGGATGAGTCATTACTCTTCTTCTAAGCAAATGACACGTATTGAGTTGGTGAGAAATAGATTTTTGCAATTACAAAAATCTCCCTAAGGGTCTATTTGTAATAATTTTTTAGATTGGACAATTGCAATATTGCTTAAGGGCTGAAATGCAAAAAAAATAATTAATAACCATAAATTTTCAACTAAATAATATTCATTTATATATATATATATATATATATATATATATATATATATATATAGGATATGACACTGCCCTCCTTATTTAAATTCCGTCCTCGAAATTTGAAAAAGACAAGAGAACGAATAAAACTTAAACTAGTACTAACCTTAGTCCTCGAAAAGATATGGGTATTGTCTTTGCATGTCCTACTCCCATTTTCAGGTAGATTCTTCTGGCGAGTCTTTATTCCATGACACTCGTACCAGAGAAATAGTCTTGTTCTTGAGAATCTTCTGCATTCGATCTAGAAGTTCTATTAGCTTTTGTTCTATGCGCAATGTTGGACTCACTGTTATTTCAGAATGATCTAGTATATGACTTGAATCTGGCACATATTTACGGAGTTGGAATATGTGAAAAACACCATGAACTCCTTCCAATTATGGAGGTAAAGCCAATCGATACGATATGTCCACAATTCTTTTCAATACATCAAAAGGACCTATGTAACACGGACTTAACTTTCCTCGTGTTCCAAATCTAATAGTTCCGCGTGTAGACGAAATCTTTAGGAACACATGATCACCGGCTTGGAATTCCAAATCCCTTCGATGTTTATCTGCCCACATTTTGTGTCTATCTTGAGCTGCCTGAAGGTGACTTCGAATTGCCTTGAATTTGTTCACGATCTGAGTAACAAGTTTTGGTCCTAAGAGTTGACGTTCCCCTACGTCACTCTAGTATATTGGGGATCGACATTTTCTTCCATATAAGGCTTCAAATTGTGTTATTTTAATACTGGCCTGATAATTGTTATTATATAAAAATTTAATTAAATGCAAATGGTCATTCCAGAATCCTCCAAATTCTAGAATACACGCTTTCAACCTATCTTCTAAAGTTTGAATTGTCCGTTCAGGTTGACCATTAGTCTGTGGGTGGTATGCTGAACTAAATTTAAGACGAGTACCCAGTATTTCTTGTAAACTTTTTCAAAATCTGGAAGTAAATCGAGTATTCCTGTCTGATACGATACTCAATGGCACCCCGTATTGGCTAACAATATTTTTCATGTACATATCTGCTAAAAGTTCGGTTGACTAACCAACCCGAAATGGCATAAATCTAGCAGATTTTGTCAACCTATCAATGATTACTCAAATGGCATCATTCCCCTTTTGAGTCATCGGGAGTCCCGATACAAAATTCATTGTAATATGTTCCAATTTTTATTCTGAGATAGGTAGAGGTTGAAGAAGTTATGCAATCCTCTGATGTTCGGCTTTTACTTGTTGACACAGCAAACATTTCAACACGAATTTGACGATCTCTCGCTTCATTCCGTGCCACCAAAAGTTCTGCTTTAAATCCTTATACATCTTCGTACTCACAGGATGGATAGAATATTGTGAACTGTGTGCTTCAGACATTATTTTTATCCTGAGATCTTCGTAAGATACACACAATCGACTTCCGAATCTTAAAGAACCATCCACATATTTAATTAAGCCAGTTTACAATCCATTTTCTGTCTGTTTTCATAACTTTTGTAATTTCAGATCATTTACTTTTACAAACAAAAATATACATAATAATAATTTTACAAAGTCAGAACAACGAAGGAGCTAAAAAAAAAAGCATGAGAAATGCTTGCGCTAGTGGAGAACCAACAAAAAGCATGGGCAATGCTTATACTAGTGGGCCGGCCAATCAGCAAGGCTTTTGCGTGTAAAAAAATTAAAAATACAAACAACTAATCATAACAAATATCAAATGATATATGAATATTTTAGTAAATCACCCAAACAAAATATTAAAACCAGTATATATTCTCACTTAAAAAAAAAAATAGCAATTGTTTCCATTTTTTGTAAGAAGCAATTAAAATTTTAGATATGTCTCTACTTTTTTAACCGATTTTTTAATTTTTTACACATAACGAGAGCGTTTGCTTCTTTTCTTTTTTTTTAAGTGGAGGTATATGCTAGTTTTAACATTTTGGGTAGGGATATTAGCTAAAATATTCCAATGATATATCTGGGGGTGAGCATTCAGTTTATTCGATTTCTATCGAACTGAAATAGTAAAAACGAAATAAACCAAAATTCTAAAAATCCAAAACCGAAATCGAACCAAAATTAGCCAAAATTGAGATCGAACCGAACCGGATAATCTATTCGGTTCATTCGATTGGACTATTGCTATTGTTTAATTGATCGGAACCAAAGCTTGGATCATGGTTATATTATATTAAAAATTATAATTAGTATACACAAATTTGTTATATTTTAAAATTGTTCTCAAATTGAACTAATTGTTAAATTATTAAAATTTGACTCCAAAATACATATATAAAACTGTTATTTTCAAATTATACATATTTTTAATCACAAAATATGCAACTGATAGCGATACAGAATTAAAAAAAAAATTAGTATTTTCAGACCGAAAACTCACAAAATCTATAATTCATTTATGCTCGATTCATTTTTCGGCTCAAAATCGAATCATGCTCACCCATAATCTATTTAGAAAATATAAGAGCACAGGAGTTAACCAGAAACTTCGTATCAAGTTGACCAAGAGAATACAACAAGTTAAGAAAAGTCACAGGATGATTGCTTAACAGACATCCAAGAGTCGTACCCAGTGCTTTTAAAACCGGACCGGATCTGACCGGACCGACCGGTTTAATTGGTTGACCTGTAAATTAACGGATTTTTTCATTTAAAGTAATAAAATGATATATATTTATAAAAAAGGGGATAAGTTTGGGATAATTGCGGGAGGAGGGGGGACCACTCGCCAACTCAGTTGGCGAGGTGCTGAGTTGGCGAACATCTCGCCAACTGAGTTGGCGGGGCGCCCTCCTCGAGGGGCCGCTCGCCAACTCAGTTGGCGAGCCATGCAACGTTGGGTTTTTAGCCGTTGGCCAACGGCTATATTCCAACGTTCCTCTCACCACATTCCTATAAACACCCCCCCACCCAACACTCCTCTCACCACATTCACATTCTTCCCCTACCCCAAACACTCCTCACACCACATTCTCCTCCTCTTGATATTTACTAGCGATGGCTACCCGCAATGACGGTCGTATTCCTGGTGGACCGACTACCGCGCTTATTCTTAAGCAACGTGAAGAGAACATTTCTACTCAGATTTTTACTGGCGAGGTAATTTTTGAAATTACAAGTTGCCAACTTTATTAATGTATATATTTTTTATAATGCCTATGTTTACTTTATTAATGCATATAATTTTTATAGTTATACGACCATGATAATGCTTTACGAACCCGGATTCACGTACATTGGCGGGCTGAAAGGAATTATCGTACGTGGGAGCTTAATCCAGCTCAAAAGGCTTTGGTGGAATCCTTTGGATTCCACTATATAGATCGTGTTAGATATTTAATTCACGATCTTCATTTAGTTGTAAGCCTTGCGGAGCGTTGGTGGCCAGAACGCAATACTTTTCAACTCCCATTTGGCGAGATGACGATCACCCTTTTTGATGTGGCGAATATACTAGGGTTACCTATTAAAGGTAACGCTATATATTTTGATCCGCACTTAAAGGGATCTGATCTGATCCGGAGTTATCTCGGTGTTAGCCCTCCTTCTGGTCTAAAAGATGGCAATTATGTAAAATTTTCATGGTTCCGTGGCAACTTTATAGACCTACATCAAACTATTGATGGGGTGGTTGATGTAGATGAAAATCGGGTATGTATTTTAATTAGTAAATTTGTTTATTACTTAATTTAGTGGTGCAATTTAATAAATTTGTTTAACACTTAATAAATCCAGGTCATTCGTTGTACTAGAACGTATCTGCTCTGTTTATGTGGTGCAATTCTATTTCCCGATACATCGGAAAATATGGTAAATGTGTAGCTTTTACCATTCTTGGATGATCTCACAAAACCTACTGAGCATGCGTGGGGAGCTGCTACTCTTGCATTTTTGTACGCCCAGCTGACAGAATTTGTCAGATGCAATCGCAAGAGTATTTGTGGATGTATTTCACTGATACAGGTATGAATTAAAGACCTTAAAAAGTTAGAATAATTTTATACGCAAATTATGTTTGTACTAATGTTATTTTTGTGTTTTATAGTTCTGGTCCTACGAGCACTTTTATATTGGTAGGCCTGTTACCAGCATTCTCAGTGATGTTGGAGTATTTCCAGTTGCTATGCGCTGGCCTACAGACGTAGTGGATTATCAACACTACCAATAAGGACTGTATCACTATATCGTAGCCAATTTGATACGCTGCGGTATAATCAGGTAATTTTTAAATATGCAATAAATAGCTTTAAATTATTTAAGTTTTGATCGTAGATAAACATCACATCTAATCTCTTAAAATATCTTTAAATAGGTAACCTGGTTACCGTACATATGTGAACCTGATGCTCCAGAAATCAAGATGACATCCTATGCATTTAGTTTACACAGATGTCATATTATATATGATCGGTTCACCATGTACCATCCGGCAGACCGTGTTCTTCGGCAATTCGGAATGGCCCCAATAATTCCCGATGATCCACCGACAGTCGGTTATCAGACATCAAATGCATTACAACGAATCATTGGTCTCGTTGCTGACTGGAATAATCGGTTCGAGAATTATAGTGTGAGGGACATGTCTCCTAGACTAAATTCTGCTGAGGAATGTAAGTTATAACTTACTCATTATTCGTATTGATTTAGTGTAAATAGTTTGCTAAAATTTTGTTTATATTTTGCAGACATAGGTAGCCTGGACTACAGACAATGGTGGGGATGCCCTCTTATGAGCAACCGAGTATACCACTATGAGGAGCCCAGGTTCAAGACTAGATCCCTAAACGATTCTACTATGCGTGCTTTTATTGATGGAATGAATGATTTGGTATGACTTCATTATACTTTAACTTCATTATACTTTAAAAAATACATATACATAGATATGATAAATATTTTAATTTACATGTTTCAAATTTCAGAGTGGGGTATACCAGCAACATTTACAACAACCTCATATGGAGGAAGATGTGACTCGTCGTCTTATGGAGGAGCTTGTTACTCGTGTTCGGCATCTGGGTATTGGACCGGAACCGGAAATGCCTCCGGTACAATCCCGTCTTCCACCGGACTATCCGTCCGGCTTAGTACGACAGAGACACTCTCGTCGTCGTCGGCGGGATACTGCTGGAGCGGGCCCGAGTTACCAGTATACAGCTGGAGCGGGCCCGAGTTACCAGTATCCTGGAGCGACCCCGAGTTACCAGTATCCTGGAGCGGGCCCGAGTTACCAGTATGCTGGAGCCTACCCGACTTACGAGACTCCTGGAGCGGGACCGAGTTACGAGACTCCTGGAGCTGGACCGAGTTACGAGACTCCTGGAGCGGGACCAAGTTACGAGACTGCTGGAGATGAAAGCTACCAGATATTCACACAATTCTTTTCGATTCCATCAGCACCGCTGCCTACCCAAACTCAACAAGACGAGGACGAGGAATAGTAGAAAGTTTTTAACATTGTATGATTGCAATTTTTGTATGATTTGTAATAGATTTTTATTACAATATTTGGGTATTGAGCAATTATATTTTACTCTCTCGGTTGACTAGTACATCTTCTTCGATTGTGCCCCATAGCACCACAATTACTGCATCGTAGATCTCTTGTCGATGAATCCCGGGGTTTGATGCGGTTCTTCTTTGGTCTTCCGGCCATATTTTACTCTCTTTGATAATAGAAGCCATATTTTTTAACATCTTCGGACAATAATCTGTGTCTATATTTTCAGCAAACTTTCTACGATTGTCATGAAGTGTAATAATCTTGGCTCTAATACCATCGAGAAATGTTGTTATTGGCTTATCTCGTAATTTCTTAATCCAGCTGTTGAAACATTCAACAAGATTAGAAGTGTTAATATCTAATCTAGGACAAGTAGCATACGCTGTTATCCAATGTTCAAATCGACGACTTTCATCGTTTACACCAAGAAGCCAATCATACAACACTATGTTCTCGGCTTTAATTATATCAAACACACTCTCTGCATCCGTTTTATTATATGATCTAGCAAGTGAGTCTAACAAGCGTTGAAATACTTATTTTTTTGTAACTTTTTTCATGTTTTGTTTAAAATGTTGAATACAAAAAAATGAGGAGATGCAGGAAAAATAGCACGAACAGCATTTATTAATCCCTTTTGCTTGTCAGATATAAATGAAATTGAACTCCAATCATTAAAACAACTTCCAAAAGATATTTTAAGAGAATTTAAAAACCAAGACCAAGAATCACTATTCTCACCTTCGGCAACAGCATAAGCTATAGGATATAATTGATAGTTAGGATCGTGAGCACAAGCAATAAATAAGATACCTTGATATTTAGACGAAAGAAATGTAGCATCAGTACTAATAATTGGTAAACATCCACTTAAAAATCCATCAATACATGACTTAAAACAAATAAAAATTCGTTGGAAGCTATTATTTTCGGTAGTTTTAATAAAACATGTACTACCTGGATTTGTCTCCATAATTCTATAACAATACTCCTCAAGACTAGCGTATGCCTCATCATAACTACCATTAATTTCAGCTAATGCTGTCTCTCGGGCTCTCCATGCTTTGGAATAACTAACTTGTATACGGTGCTCCCTATATATATCTTTAACAATTTGTGATGGACTGTATGACTGGTTATCTCTAATAATGTCAATTATCATGGTCTTAATCCATGAAGCGGTAGCTAGTCGATGACGTCCTGTACTAAGTCTTCCTAAACAAGAATGACGATTTTCTAATGTACTAACTTTAACTATATCGCCATTTCCAATAGATTTGACATATACTCTCCAATTACAATTCGGTTGATCACAACTATATATAATTCCACGAGCATTATTCATAAGACTAGCTGAACAACTAAAATTATATTTAATTGCTAAATTACTTATAAAGCTTCTAAAGTGAGAACGACTAGGAAATGATTGTCCCTTAAATAATTCATCAGTGATAGCTTTTACAACATCATCATCTACCGTATAATCTATATTTTCAACTAAATCATCACTATTTTCATCGTCGTTGTCACTATCATCATCATGGTTAGATTCATCTGATGAATGACCTTCTTGGATAAATGAAACTATTTGTTGAGAAGAACTAGCACCCGAACTAACATGCTGATATTCAGAAAAATATTCATTATTTCTACTATCTAAGGTTGCTGCTACTTTAATAACATATATTTTTATATATCGTGATTGTGAATTAATCTCAAGAATATAATTCCATGCATCTTCACTATCTATCAAAAACAATTAGAACAGAAAATAGACTTCAGAATAAAATCATAATGAATAGAACAACGTTCAATAATATGATTACGTATATTTTCAAAACTAATATTCGGGTAAGTTGAAAAAATTATACTTTCCCCTCCTTCGTAATTTAACCCATTTACTTTACCGCCGTGCGAGCATACAATTCTTACGCTACGATCCATGACGGTTGAGAACTTTTGCTACAGAAAACAGGAGGAGCAAGCTGTAAAAATAGGAGGAGGAAGCTGTGAAAATATGAGGAGGAGGAGGAGGAGGAGGAGGAGGAGGAGAAGAGTGTGTTCTGTGAGGAGTGTTGGGGGGGGTTGGGGGTGTTTATAGGGGTTCGAGAGAGCCGTTGGAGGGAGCCGTTGCCCAACGGATAGCCAACTGTGCATGGTCCGCCAACTGAGTTGGCGAGCATCCTCTCGAGGAGAGCGTCCCGCCAACTCAGTTGGCGAGATGCTCGCCAACTCAGCACCTCGCCAACTGAGTTGGCGAGTGGTCCCCCCTCGCAAATATCCCAAATTTATCTCCTTTTTTATAAATATATATTATTTTATTACTTTAAATGAAAAAATCCGGTAAATTAATAAAAAAAAATTCCGGTTCAGTATTAATCTACTTTTTTTTTTTAATTTATTGTAAATAATTTTTTTGTACAAATCAGTGTCCATAATTGATTACCACTGGTTGACTTAGTTCAGTGTATTGTTCGATTCTGTACGCTGTGTTGGATTCACATTTTTGAATTTGTCTCTTGTGGTCCTTGTAAATTAACTGACAGGACCACCATCGGCTCCTGATATTTTTTTCCGAGTGGTAGCAAGTGATGCATGCAAACTTTTGAAATGACTCTTGATAAAGGCCGTACAAAAATTACTGGAGACTAGTCCGGTAGTAATATTAATTCAGTTAAAAAAAAAAAAATTATTCAAATTAGTGCAAAATTTATTAGTGTTGTCCATCCTCTTCACCTTTCTCCTCATGCTCCTGCTTCTCTCCCACCTCCACCCCCCTCCGGCCATCGACCGCGTCATCGCTGTCGAGCCGCACCTCAAGCACCTTTCCGTCGGCTCCGTGAAGCCGATGATGAAGAAG
The DNA here is from genome assembly GCA_036927795.1 of Iris macrosiphon. NCBI lineage: Eukaryota > Viridiplantae > Streptophyta > Magnoliopsida > Asparagales > Iridaceae > Iris > Iris macrosiphon. Next base: position 220,506,439 of record JAYESA010000005.1, read on the forward strand.
AAGCAGTGTGCGGAAGACTGCGCGCGGCGGAAGCATGCGCTCGCGGGGGACTGCGGCTACGCCTCGCGCTGACGACTACGGCGGCGGCAACAGCAGCAACAGCAGCAGCGGAGGCGAGCGCGTGCGCCTACGTCTCGCTGCCACCCCGCGCGCGCGCCTCCACCTCCCGCTGCCGCCGCCTCCTCCTCCCGCTCCCGCTCCTCCGTCTCCCTCCCCCCCTCCCATTTGGGCCTCCACGTAGCCCCGTCCTCGTGTCACCTCGCGTAGCTCTCTCCTCCGGACTGTCAAAATTTTGACAGTCCTACCAATTTGAAGGACTTTCAAAATTTTGACAGTCCTAAAAAATCAACATATTTTTTTAGGACTGTCAAAATTTTGACCGTCATACCAATTGGAATGACTCTCAAAATTTTCAATTGTTAGGACTGTCAAAATTAGTCCTTCCAATTGGTAGGACTGTCAAAATTTTGACAATCCTTCCAATTGGTAGGACTATCAAAATTTTGACAGTCCTGATTATAAAAAAAATTAATTGAAAGTAGACAATCCGATAATTAATATTTGGAAATGATAAACTTGTAATTATCAATTATAAAAATTTGAACTTGTAGTGTCTTTATCAAGAGCCTTCCGAAATGGTTCAAAGATGAAGAGTGTCGGTTTCACTTAGACATCTGAATGGTGCATTTGACACAGTCAAGCTACTATTCTATTAGTCTTACTGATAAATTTTGTTCTAGTATTTTTTTTTTTTTTCTTCTTCTTCTTTCATTTGATCAACATTATTTGACTCTTCGGAACAATACGTTTGAAAACTTCAGTCCTATATCAATCTAGTAATCAAATTACACATATATATAACTGCAAGCAAGGGTGGAATTAGAAATTAAAATTTTGATGGACTGAAATAAACTAGATGAACTAAGTACGGACTGAGACACATGAAAAAAACCTAAAACAATATATATATATATATATATATATATATATATATAAAAAGAAAAAAAGAAAAAAAAGTTAAAAAAAATTGTTTAGGGTGGGCCCCATTCACTGCAAGCTAGAAATGCACAATATCTAACACAGACACAAAAGATGATGACGTCACACCAACGATCCAATATCAAGGCCGTTGACACCTCAATCCTCTGATAATCAACTCATAGCAACCAACATGTCCTTTTTCTTTACATAACACCAACTTACAAGAATTAACTTAGCCTAAGCTCCAAGAAAAGAAAAGCAAAATCCTAACACATTAAGGAAAAAATCGACAAAATTAATAATGAATAATGCATTGAAGTCCTAATATATTAGGAAAAGTTTGACAAAATTAGTATCGACAAATGCATAATAACTCATAACAAGCTAGGAAAAAAAAAATCAATGTGGTCTATTCTCACATGCGTCTATTTCGAAAGTGTATCGTATCCAGACCACTCTCTTGCACTTGTAAAGAACTCAACTTTGAGTTTTTTTAATCTTGTCATCTGGATAAAGTGTCTTGTTGCCTGCATGATTAGTATAGAGGACCATGATGTGTTAAATGTTGAGGAGATTCTCACTGAACCTGGTAAGTCTGTGGCGTAGGCATTGTCGTTAATCTTCTGCAACACTTTGAATGTCCCAAAATTTTGAAGTGATCAACTTAAAATTCCAAAACATCAACATCTTAAAGATGAGAGGGAGGGTGTTATATATTGATTAATTGAGCAACATGTAGGTGCCCAAGGACTTCGTTCTAAGGAATGAAAGAGATTTTGTGCTTTCAACCACTATCTATAACTCCACATTTTCTATAAACTAATATGAGAGATAAGGACCCATCATCATCATCATCATCATCATCACTAAATCCTTTTCCAATTGAATTAGGTTAACCATGGAGTACAATAAAGCTCAATTAAAGAATTGACAGATATCTTAATTAGATCAATAGGCAGTCTTACGTCAATCGTCTGTATTAGTGTTAAAATTTCTAGCTAAGGTAGCTAAACGAAAAAAGGTTCGTTCCTTCGAGATTTAGCTAAAATGTAGTTGATAAAGACAATCTTTGACGCTCTAGCTTGGCGAACTCATTCAATTCTTTTCTTCCATTATTTATTTCTCGAATTCAGTGCTAGTTTGTGAGCATTCATTTCATAAAGCACTCTCAATAGAATTCCATAGATATTATAATAGAAGCATTTTCAGTAGAATCTCATGAATGTGAATGAAACGCATATACTCCAACAAAGTGGTGTCGTATACGTGTCATGTAGTATCGAACATATATTGTACACAACACAGACATTCCAAAATACACAGGCCATGACAAATAATTATTGTGTCTGTGTTCCCATGAACGTATTGTGTTGTGTCATATCTCTCTCTCTCTCTCTCTCTCTCTCTCTCTCTCTCTCTCCATAAAAGAGGCATTGATGATGATGATCCCTGTCAAGCTAGGGTTCTAGCTCAAAGCTTGGTTCTACTACACCATTGTTAAATATACCCTTACTTCCTCCAATATCAAAATAGGTAACACATGTATGTATTGACTCATAGCAACGTCTGTTTTCATATTACCTAACATAGTTGCTACTCATCGTAATTTATCGCAAGTACCAATGATGTATTTCACTGGAATCGCTAAATTTCTAGAATTTAGTGAAGTCTGATGATTGAGTCGCTGATAATGTCTCTAATTTAACTTATTTTGGTGGTTAACGACCTAACATCGAGGGTTGACACATCAATTCTTACACAAGAGAATTAGAAGAAGAGAAAGTTTGATAATCAACTCAAAATTAAAAGCAATAACATGTCATTTTTCTTTACATAACCCCTTCTTATAATAAGAATTAACTTTGCCTAAGCTCCAAGAGAGAAATATTAACAAAGTAGGAAAAAATGGGCAAAAATAACTGGATTAATGCATTATAAATCCTAACAAACTAGAAAATATAAAAAGCAAGAATAAATTCACAATAAATCCTACTAAACTAGCTAGGAAATAAATCCACATGGTGATCCGTGCGCCCGTCCCTGTTTGATCCAATACCTTTTCTCTTTTAGCATTTACCGACATGTAATTATTCTCAATTCAACTATCCTAATTCTTCGTACTAGTTTTATAACTATCCAACACTCTGATACATAAACAAAGTCTTGTGTTCTAAAATTTCTTTCAACTTCAGTATCATCTTGTCATCACATAGACGCATGCACTCCATGATTTCAACATTAATTAGTCATTCTTAATATGGTTAATGATTGCTCCTGCAATTAGACAAATACGGATATATTGTTGTCACCTTCGTATGCACTCCATGATTGCAACTATATAGGTGAAGTTTCTCTTTACAAATTTGTGGAAAAGCTGTTAGTTTTGCTTGAGCAAAAGCTCAATTTTTTTTTTCCTTTAGTCCCACATCGGATGGACCAACCCCTCCTTGTGTGTATATATTATTTTTTCTTCATTGCTTTCTTAAAGAGGTTGCATGGAGAACCCCTTGGGCCACACGTGCACGCCGCCGCCGTTGCCGCCGTCTGGCCCAGCCCGGCCTAGCTCGGTTTGGCGCGTAACGGGTGTGGGCGTCGAATGCCGATCCAATTTACTCTTCGTGTTGGGATCCAAAAATTTTTTTGCTGCTCTTTATTTTTTTGAACCCATTTGGCTCTTTCAAATTTGAACGTTGAGGCTCATGTCCAGATTCATTGAACCTTGCAACAACTCTTTTGACAGCATTTTTTCACGTTTTATTTGTTCCTTAATGGCCTGTTTATGAGCCATTAAGTACCATGTCTGTGACCAGATTCATTGAACCTTGCAACAGCTTCAGCCTATTTATTTGGTCTCCTTCTCCTTCATTTTACACAGAAAACTCTCCTACGTGAAACCTCTCTCTCTCTTCTCTCAAACCATTCTGTTCTCTGAATCCTTGCTCTTTCAAATTTGAACGTTGAGGCTCATGTCCAGATTCATTGAACTTTGCAACAACTCTTTTGACAGCATTTTTCCACGTTTTATTTGTTCCTTAATGGCCTGTTTATGAGCCATTAAGTATCATGTCTGTGACCAGATTCATTGAACCTTGCAACAGCTTCAGCCTATTTATTTGGTCTCATTCTCCTTCATTTTACACAGAAAACTCTCCTACGTGAAACCTCTCTCTCTCTCTTCTCTCAAACCATTATGTTCTCTGAATCCTTGCTCTTTCAAATTTGAACGTTGAGGCTCATGTCCAGATTCATTGAACCTTGCAACAACTCTTTTGACAGCATTTTTTCACGTTTTATTTGTTCCTTAGTGGCCTGTTTATGAGCCATTAAGTACCATGTCTGTGACCAGATTCATTGAACCTTGCAACAGCTTCAGCCTATTTATTTGGTCTCATTCTCCTTCATTTTACACAGAAAACTCTCCTACGTGAAACCTCTCTCTCTCTCTTCTCTCAAACCATTATGTTCTCTGAATCCTTGCTCTTTCAAATTTGAACGTTGAGGCTAATGTCCAGATTCATTGAACCTTGCAACAACTCTTTTGACAGCATTTTTTCACGTTTTATTTGTTCCTTAGTGGCCTGTTTATGAGCCATTAAGTACCATGTCTGTGACCAAATTCATTGAACCTTGCAACAGCTTCAGCCTATTTATTTGGTCTCCTTCTCCTTCATTTTACATAGAAAACTCTCCTACGTGAAACCTCTCTCTCTTCTCTCAAACCATTTTGTTCTCTGAATCATTGCTCTTTCAAATTTGAACGTTGAAGCTCATGTCCAGATTCATTGAACCTTGCAATAACTCTTTTGACAGCATTTTTTCACGTTTTATTTGTTCCTTAATGGCCTGTTTATGAGCCATTAAGTACCATGTCTGTGACCAGATTCATTGAACCTTGCAACAGCTTCAGCCTATTTATTTGGTCTCCTTCTCCTTCATTTTACACAGAAAACTCTCCTACGTGAAACCTCTCTCTCTCTTCTCTCAAACCATTTTGTTCTCTGAATCCTTGCTCTTTCAAATTTGAACGTTGAGGCTCATGTCCAGATTCATTGAACCTTGCAACAACTCTTTTGACAGCATTTTTCTACGTTTTATTTGTTCCTTAATGGCCTGTTTATGAGCCATTAAGTACCATGTCTGTGACCAGATTCATTGAACCTTGCAACAGCTTCAGCCTATTTATTTGGTCTCCTTCTCCTTCATTTTACACAGAAAACTCTCCTACGTGAAACCTCTCTCTCTCTCCTCTCAAACCATTCTGTTCTCTGAATCCTTGCTCTTTCAAATTTGAACGTTGAGGCTCACGTCCAGATTCATTGAACCTTGCAACAACTCTTTTGACAGTATTTTTCCACGTTTTATTTGTTCCTTAATGGCCTGTTTATGAGCCATTAAGTACCATGTCTGTGACCAGATTCATTGAACCTTGCAACAGCTTCAGCCTATTTATTTGGTCTCCTTCTCCTTCATTTTACACAGAAAACTCTCCTACGTGAAACCTCTCTCTCTCTTCTCTCAAACCATTTTGTTCTCTGAATCCTTGCTCTTTCAAATTTGAACGTTGAGGCTCATGTCCAGATTCATTGAACCTTGCAACAACTCTTTTGACAGCATTTTTCCACGTTTTATTTGTTCCTTAGTGGCCTGTTTATGAGCCATTAAGTACCATGTCTGTGACCAGATTCATTGAACCTTGCAACAGCTTCAGCCTACTTATTTGGTCTCCTTCTCCTTCATTTTACACAGAAAACTCTCCTACGTGAAACCTCTCTCTCTCTTCTCTCAAACCATTCTGTTCTCTGAATCCTTGCTCTTTCAAATTTGAACGTTGAGGCTCATGTCCAGATTCATTGAACCTTGCAACAACTCTTTTGACAGCATTTTTTCACGTTTTATTTGTTCCTTAATGGCCTGTTTATGAGCCATTAAGTACCATGTCTGTGACCAGATTCATTGAACCTTGCAACAGCTTCAGCCTATTTATTTGGTCTCCTTCTCCTTCATTTTACACAGAAAACTCTCCTACGTGAAACCTCTCTCTCTCTTCTCTCAAACCATTCTGTTCTCTGAATCCTTGCTCTTTCAAATTTGAACGTTGAGGCTCACGTCCAGATTCATTGAACCTTGCAACAACTCTTTTGACAGCATTTTTTCATGTTTTATTTGTTCCTTAATGGCCTGTTTATGAGCCATTAAGTACCATGTCTGTGACCAGATTCATTGAACCTTGCAACAGCTTCAGCCTATTTATTTGGTCTCCTTCTCCCTTGCAACAGCTTCAGCCTATTTATTTGGTCTCCTTCTCCTTCATTTTACACAGAAAACTCTCCTACGTGAAACCTCTCTCTCTCTTCTCTCAAACCATTCTGTTCTCTGAATCCTTGCTCTTTCAAATTTGAACGTTGAGGCTCACGTCCAGATTCATTGAACCTTGCAACAACTCTTTTGACAGCATTTTTTCACGTTTTATTTGTTCCTTAATGGCCTGTTTATGAGCCATTAAGTACCATGTCTGTGACCAGATTCATTGAACCTTGCAACAGCTTCAGCCTATTTATTTGGTCTCCTTCTCCTTCATTTTACACAGAAAACTCTCCTACGTGAAACCTCTCTCTCTTCTCTCAAACCATTCTGTTCTCTGAATCCTTGCTCTGGGCAGAGCTAAGTTCGGTCTCCCTCTCCGAGTTGTGTGCAACGAAGAGAACCCGGTAGTCAGAAAATTTTACCACTAGGAGCTTCCGAGAAACGTCTGCACATAGACCTCAGATCAACTCTTAGGACAGTGCTTCGTGCACGACTTCCCCGGAGGCCGATAACAAATTTCGTTTTTGTTTATTTCTTCTCTTATAAATTCCTGAAAAATAATATTTATTTATATTATAACTACTTTTTAAGTAACAAAAGCTTCATGTCAACTCCCTACGTGGCACAGCTCAATTCACCATAAATCAGACCAGTCTCACTAGCTTTCCAACCAGATACTCCACCTGCACAATCCAACTTGTACATAAGTAAACCCCCATGAAAAGTACTACTAATGCATGGAGCACCATAAAGAAGGAAAGGTCTCATGGCTTGCATGAGCACCCCCCTATCTCTTTCCTCAAGCCATCATCATCTATGTATGTCCTGCTTAATTTGTTCTCATTACTGTTGCATGTTAGCCAAGTAACTCTTCCCTGAGCTGACTCATTCGTACAATCCATTTTAAATCCTCGGGACCACCATTTTTTGGGGGGTTAATGGAGCTTGGGACATCACCATTTCGAGGTTTATGGCTACAGTTGCTTCCTCGTGACCACTCTGAAGTGGACCCAGATAGAAGTCAATGTTCCTGGTGAAGCTATCCTTGATTCTAGAAAATATAATCACGTAAATACCACTCGTCAGCTTATAGTACTGGACTTTCTTAATGCATAAGAAGTATATTGTATCCTGCCTGCAATTACAACTGTTTCATAAGCTAATCGGCTGTCAAACGATAGGCTATAATTCACTGAAATTGTATAAAGAACCGTTCATTGAAGAATAACTAACAAAGGTTATAAGTTATTTTCAGAGCCAGTGGGTATTTGCAACAGTAATGTCATTTCTTTTTGTTGTTTGGCTTATTGTGTCATGAGGTGAGGGCATGTCATAGAGATGAGTGCAATTCTTTGAAGCAGTTGTATCATCTCCTCCTCTAGACTCATGCCATAGTTAATTGTTGATGTTACAAAAAATAGTACAAAATTTTACAAGTTTCAAACACAAATTGTCCAATACAGCAACTAGGACTAAGAAGTCGATCGCTGGAACAGCTGACCATGCTGGAACCCTGGTCATGCTGGAACCACTGGGTCATTGGACCAGCGGGTCCCGCGGGAGTGCAGGAATGCCACTGGACGTGCTGTACTTCGCACAAAAGCGCTCGATGCATACGTGTGAAGTGCAAAGTGTGCCGTCAAATCGCTACTTTGTACCTTTCGTCCACGTCTGAGTCCAGGTCGGACCTAGCTCCCAAGAAAAAATTTTCAGAAATGGATGACACAATCTTATGTTTCTTTGAGGATTTGGACCGTACCCTCTGGTAAAATATTTCACTATACCAACCACATGGACTACAAAACCCACATATGTGCAACACAATAAAAGATAAATCTTTATCTTGAAATACAGTTGACTTCAGATTTGACACATAGTAGATGTGTGACCCGATCTCTAGAGATTAATTTCAAATAAACTCCAACTTATGGTGCTACTCTATCTATATGATCCTTTCATGTCCATATATATACCTTCGTACGTAGTATTATACATCGATGGTAGTTTCATCTCATAAAAACTCTTACAAATTCTTTTTTTGGGGCTTGTAAAAATGCAGGACCGGTCCGGAGGGTTGGGTTGTCTTAGGCGGAACTAATTTTAGTTATCCTTAACCTCTATTGAAAAGATACAAGTTTAAGCTGGGTTTGGATTATATTGGACTGCTCCCAAGAAAATCAAACGACCTTGGGGCTGCCCTAGGAAGGAGATCGTCCAAATCCGAAGTCTTGTCAGACTTACCCAGGATCGGTCATGTATATATGGTCCATATCAACCCTAATAGCTTTAGTTGCCATCCATGTAATTTTTCAGAACCTACGGGGGGTTACTCTTAGTATTATACATACACATTTGAGTCATGACGTCCCCCCTCCCTCTATAAAAGCCCTAGAAACCATCATCCATGCACCACCACCAAACAAAAGCTACACAAGTGCTTACTACAAAGAAAGAAGCTAGCTATAGCAATGGCGGGAAGAAGAAACTCGAGGAGGCTGTCCCTGGACTTCATCCACAGGGCACCCCCATCCGACCACACGGCGGGCTCGGAGCGCGCCATCTACAAGTACATGGACCTGAGGCTCCCCAGCCACCTCTCGGGCCAGAACGAGGTGGTCAAGGCGGAGTGCGAGTGCTGCGGCCTGGCCGAGGACTGCACCCGGGCCTACGTGAGGCGCGTCAGGGACCGCTTCTGCGGCCGCTGGATATGCGGCCTCTGCTCGGAGGCGGTCAAGGAGGAGCTGTGCAGGCTCGGGCTCGCGCGGCACATCGTGAGGGAGGAGGCCATCTGCGCCCACATGGAGGTGTGCAGGAGGTTCAACAGGACGGTCAGGACGAACCCGGCCATGTCGCTCGCCGGAGCGATGGCCGACATCTTGAAGAAGGGCTCGAAGTGCAGCCCCAAGGGGTCAGATGGCTGTAAGGTCCTGAGGACTTATAGTTCTATTCCTTCTCTTGGTGAATGAAGAGAGTGAGTGAGTGTGTATGAGGGATTTAAGGTGTGATTTAAGGGGGATTCACTCATTTCTTTTGCAGGCTATTTCAGTAGTTTGTTAATCCACTTTTGTCATGCATCTTGTGGTAGCAAGGTTTGTAACTTAATTCCCTAGCAATAAATTTAAGAGAATTATCCTTTCCACTCTCACTTGTGTGATGTTTATGACCTTGGTATTACCTTTTTTTTTTAAGAATAACATAACTATATATACAACAAGCCTCGAATTCTCAATTATAGCGCATTGGTACAGCGGGAGGGACTTCAACATGGTACTAAAGCCACTTTTGTTAGGGTTCAAAGACGTGAGTGCAACATAAATCAACGAATCGACAACCAAATCCAAAAAAGTAAACACGAACAGTATCTGCTGCGTGAGACCAAGAATGCACATTTCATGGGGACGGTTGTGGCTACTTGTATAATTTCAGACATTCTATTTGTTAAATATTACAATATAGAATATTTTTTGACTCACTTACCCCAAGAGTCCACCACTTACACAAACACAAGCGAAAGATACATGAGTAAAACAGAGATCGCAAATAGAAAATACAACCCTTACAGATGCTCTCACCTAGCAATAGTTGTTCATTGTGTGACAGTGACGATATCTCGACCTGACGGAGTAGACGACTGTTCGATAATAAGTCTTTTCTCAGTCTTAAAGTACAAGGGAGCGTCAATCTGTCATAGAAATAGAGTTTCAGCGAACCCTAGAAGAGCATATCAAAGAAAACTTTCATAAACTCTAATATAAAGGGCTTAGAAATCCTAATTAGAATTAGGAATTCCTAACTTAACTCTTAAGTCAACCCAACAAATCTAAATTGTTGAAAACACATCATCATCATCATAATAAAAGAATACCTAATCAAAAATTTATGAACATTGTTGAAATTAGTTGATGTTTTTATTGATTGTCTCATTGGCATTATATAGCCTTACAGTCATTAATACAATGATCTCAATCATTATGACAATAATCTCATAATGGAATATCCTGTGACATATTCTGGCATCCCAAATATGTCCTCAGGATATTCCCATGTGCTTATACTATACTTAAATATGACACCCAACATACCATATCAACACTCCCCCTCAAGATGGGTGAAAGATATTCACTAAGCCCATCTTGTCACATCCTCTAATCATGCTCACTGAGGCGAGTCCCTTGGTTAGTCCATCTGCTACTTGATCCCTGGTTGGAACATGGCCAAGCTCCAGTAATCCACTATCCAACTTCTCTTTGATGAAGAATCTATCAATCTCGATGTGTTTGGTCCTGTCATGCTGTACTGGATTGTTGGCGATACTAATAGCTGACTGATTGTCACACCACAACTTCATCTTGGCTCCTTGATCCAGCTTCAGCTCCACCAGCATATTCTTCAACCATAGCAGCTCTGCAACTCCCAAGGCCATAGCTCTGTACTCTGCTTCAGCTGTCGATCTGGCCACCACAGACTGCTTCTTACTCCTCCAGGAGACCAAGTTACCTCCTACAAATATGCAATATCCCGAGGTAGACCTCATGTCATCAGCACAACTAGCCCAGTCAGAATCACAGTAGCCCTCGATGCTCACGTGATTGTTCTTCCTGAATATTAGTCCCTTCCCGGGAGCACCTTTCAAGTACCTCAGAATCTGGTACACTGCATCCATATGACCCTTCCGTGGGTCATGCATGTAGCGACTCACCACACTTACTGCAAAGCAGATATCAGGACGTGTGTAGCTCAAATAGATTAACTTGCCAACCAGTCTCTGGTATCTGTCCCGATCAACTGGTTCTCCAGCCTCAGCATCAATCTTGAACCTCTGATCTATTGGTGTCGCTGCAGGTTTGCACCCCAACATCCCAGTTTCTGTGAGAAGGTCCAGTGCATACTTCCTTTGAGAGAGAACAATTCCCTCTGCTTCTCGAGCAATCTCAATCCCAAGGAAGTATCGAAGAAGGCCGAGATCCTTCACCTCGAATTCCTTGCCAAGCTTTCCTTTGAGTTGGGCGATCTCCTGCTCATCATCTCCTGTGATAATCATATCGTCCACATACACCGCAAGCATGGTGATGTGGCCTCCACTCCGACGGTAGAACACAGTATGATCAGCATTGATCTGCTGATATCCCATCCCTATCATCGCCTTTCTGAATCTGTCAAACCACGCTCGAGGAGACTGCTTCAGTCCATAGAGGGACTTCTTCAACCTGCAGACCTTGCCTACTGTCTGATTGGTGCCAAATCCTGGTGGTATCTCCATGTACACCTCCTCCACTAGATCTCCGTGAAGAAACGCATTTTTCACATCCAGTTGGTGTAGCTTCCATCCACCATTCGCTGCCAGAGAAATCAGAGTCCTGACAGTGCTCATCTTTGCAACTGGTGCAAAGGTCTCGTCATAGTCGATGCCGTACGTCTGACTGTATCCTTTGGCTACTAGTCGAGCTTTGTAGCGCTCAACCTGTCCATCTGGGTTCTGCTTCACGGTAAAGACCCACTTGCATCCAACTGCTCTCTTCCCCTCCGGCAGTCTCACAAGCTCCCAAGTGTGGTTCTTCTCCAGAGCTCCCAACTCCTCGTGCATTGCCGCTTTCCACTTTGGATCGTTCTTGGCAACCTGCCAATTGTTAGGTACAGTAATACTATCCAAAGATGCTATAAATGCTCCATAAGAAGAAGAGATATGATCATAAGAAACAAACTGAGCAATATCCCAACCATATCTGTTTGGAGGATTTCATGCATTACTGCGAGTGGTCCTCCGTACAGATAGTGGTGTGGGAGGAGTAGAAGTAGGAGGAATGATATCTTGTGAAGGAGGGGGTATCACCTGAAGGGGGGTTGGTGTCGGTGCCTCAGGACTTGGGAGATGGGGTATCACCTGAAGGGGGGTTGGTGTCGGTGCCTCAGGAGTTGGGACGAACGCAGGCAAGGGACTTGGCACTGGCACTGTCGGTACTGGTCCTGCAGTTTGCTTCTCTCTCCTACTGTAGGTAAGTAACTCTCCCTGATCCGTAGGCCTAACACCTTCACCTTCTTGTCCCTTCTCCGTGCCTCCATGCCAAACTTCTAAATCGGTTACCACCGAGTTCTCAATCTCCCTCTCTCGCCTAATACTGGCAGTATTAGGCGTGTTGTGTGAAGTTCCGTCCTGGTGGTAGTATGGCTCATGCTCCCGAAAGTGGACATCCATACTGACAAACTTCTTCTTCTCTACTGGACTCCAGCACACATACCCCTTCTGGGTCGCCGAGTAGCCTACGAAGATGCATTTGACTGCTCTAGGGTCAAGTTTTCCAACTGATGGCCTGTTGTCCTTCATAAAACACACACACCCAAACACCTTCAGTGGGAGTATCCCACTATTATTGCCTTACAATACCTCACATGGGGACTTCCATCCGAGGACCTTCGAGGGCATCCTGTTGATGAGTTGAGCTGCTGTCAATACTGCATGCCCCCACAGACTCTGTGGGACATTCATGTCGATCATTATACTTCTTGCGACCTCCAGAAGGTGTCTGTTTTTCCTTTCTGTAACTCCATTTTGTGCTGGTGTGTATGCACAGGTGGTCTGATGCTGTATTCCGTGTGCTGACAAGTATTCTGCAAGCGTCCTGTTGGTATACTCCGTTCCATTGTCAGACCTCAGTACCTTCACAACTGCTTTGTACTGAGTCTGGACATGCTTATGGAAATCCCGAAAACAAGCAGGTACATCATTCTTATTTTTTATCAAATATAACCAGGTAACACGAGAGGCACACTCAATAAAAGAAACAAAGTACTTATAACCATTCATAGTGTTAGTAGCACATGGACCCCAGACATCAGAATGTACTACCTCAAAAGCAAAAGTGCTCCTATGACCCGTGCCAACATATGAGCTCCTAGTAAGTTTTCCTAACTCGCACGCATCACATACTAATTTCTTTTTATTTGTTTTTGCATAAATCTCTGGATACAACTTACTTAGAGTATCAAAGGAAGAATGTCCCATCCTCCGATGATAGAGTATCAAGGTATCCTCAGTCCTCTGCTGCAGTCCTTCCATGACAGCCTTCTCTGCCATAGATATCAATGCTGAGTCCAGTCCTTCTCGATCTAGGTACCACAGTCCCTCATGCCAAGTGCCAGCCCCAAGTCTTCATCCTGTCCCTTTCTCCTGGAAGGTCACCTTAGGAATATCAAAAGAAACAATGCATTTAAGTTGGAGGATTATAGAACTAATGGATAAGAGACTGACTGGAAAGGATGGAGCATGTAAAACATTGGATAATCTTACTGAACCTGTACAATTAACAGTACCCTTACCGACCACTGGTTGGAAAGTGCCATCAGCTGTCTGAATGTTGTCTGCTGATGCTAGGTGAGTGTAGGAAGAAAACTCACTAGCATTCTCCGTCACATGCCGAGATGCTCCCGACTCGATAATCCAGTCTGATGATTTAAGGGAAGAGATAGACGCAAGGGCAAGTGATTCGTCAGTACCTTCTGATGGATGGGCATACATGACAGCGTTGCCCCTAACAAAGAATGAGGTGAACGCCTCATCTGTTCTACTCCTCATGTCTCCCAGTGCCTGGTCCTCCACAGTACAGGTGCCATCAGCTTCTCCGTTCCCTTCTGATATCAGGAGGTTCGCCCGATAACCTCCTCGGCCGCCTCGTCTACCCCCTCGACCACGTCCTCCATTATATCCTCGTCCGCCGAACGGTCCTCGTCCACCACCTGAATCTCCCTTCCTAGGTGGTTTGGTACAAGCATACCGATGATGACCCATCTTCCCACAGTTGTAGCACTGGCGGTTATGCTGCCAAGGCTCTCTCTTAGATCCTGTGTTACCTGAGCTGGTAACTGGTCCTTCTAATTTCAGATCGATGGAGGGAAGCTTCAACTCCGGCGATGTTCGTGTCGTGTTCTCACCAGCGGACATCGTCAACAACTTCATCAACGTCGCCACCTCTGTAGAATCTAGCTTCTTGATGATCTCCTCCATCGATGCGTCGTCTATCCAATCACGTCACGTCCGCTCCACGACTCACGCTCGTCCTCGTCGTTCGCTCCTAGATCCGAACATGTCCCTCCTTTTTTCAGATCTAGGCATCCCTATTAGGCGTTGTCTCGTGTTGTTGCGGAGGAGGCGACAGCACGCATGTCACAGCCGCCGTCGCAGCAACAGCAGCAGTCGCAGCAGCAGTCGCAGCAGCAGTAGTAGCCGCAGCAGTAGCGGGACGGGACAGCAATAGCGAAGGGCGGCCTGCGAAGGGCGGAGAAGGGAAGAGGGGGGGTTTGTGGAATAGTTCGGTGGAGAAGATCTAGGAAATCCTCCTGTGGGTTTGTGGAAGCTTGGTGACGGCTAGGGTTTGTGGAAACTTGGCTCTGATACCATGTTGAAATTAGTTGATCTTTTTATTGATTGTCTCATTGGCATTATATAGCCTTACAGTCATTAATACAATGATCTCAATCATTATGACAATAATCTCATAATGGAATATCCTGTGACATATTCTGGCATCCCAAATATGTCCTCAGGATATTCCCATGTGCTTATACTATACTTAAATATGACACCCAACATACCATATCAACAAACATGCTCGAACCAAATTCTAGTTTGCCCACCCGAAATTTAGTTTATGATCACTGAGCACACTGGAAAACTTAGAATTTCAGTTCTAGGAATCAAAATTGTTGTTATTCTATTTTGTCAAGAACTGACCCGGTCTTTATGATCTTTTTGCCATTGTCAATTTTGCGACATCACCCATTGACTTCGCGACTTCCAGCTGAGTTTTCTCCCTCGCCTCTTATATGGTGGATATCTAGCACCCCCCCCCCCTCAGAATACGAAGTGAGTCTTAACCACCATGGCTTTTCAATCAAACTTCGTATCTGTCACCCCATTAAAGAGTTTCTTCTCCTTGTCGTCATCAATCATGCATCTCCTGGGTTGCTTCGCATCATATGTCTTCTCCAGCTACTCAAATTTCATGTTGATGCTAACTACCATGCACAACATCTCTTAAATTAGTAGGATTTTCTAAGATTAATGACTTGGCGAAGACCAGTCCATGATCACCAGCCTCACCGTAAGTCTCGACTATGTGCTCCCGACTTTTTTCTTCCACAGAACATGCTACTATTCTAAATAATTTTCTTACCTTTCGTTGTCTTGGTTAAACTAATAATGTAGTCCCTAGCATTAGAAGCTCTCGAACTTTCCTACCATCATGTTTGTCATGAAAGTTCTCCCCATACAATCGCATCCTAATCGAGAGTATGTCCACACGCGATGCAGGCCGTTGGAGATCCACATCTTTTCCTGAACTGTATAACTAGAGATGTATATGTCATTTTTTTGACTCGTTTGTACCCAATGATCTCCTTTCCACTTTTAACTGCTGAAATTGTTGTTGATACAGTAAGATTTGGCACCCCTCTTGGTGTAGAGTTCGGATATATAGAGACCTCCTACCTGGAGATCGACCAATTATTTTGGTACTAACAGTCTGATCCTCAAGATTTGGCACACTCTTATTTGTCTTACCTCCTAACGAACAAAATTCTCTGTTCTCCTGAAGTCTTCTTGAAGGCCTTCCCTTACAAATGTCATTCTATCACGAACAACATGGTGTACACGTATCGAGCAATTATTTGATCCTTGTAACTTGTAGATAGGCATCAACTGCTTGAGCATGCATATTTTACATAACATAACCCTTCGATCTAGTAGCTGGGATCTCTTTGTAAGCACCAAATTGTTGTTCGAACATACTATAACAGTTATCATTGTCCAAGCCTTCCAACCGACACCAAGTTGAGGCACAAACTCGGTACATTTCAAACCCCCATGAGGACAAGATTTTTCCTATATTTCGTCACCAAGTGTGTATCTCTGATGACTACAACTGTTGTTATTCCCTTGTCACCAATCTTCACTCATCCTAAATTGCTACTTTGGTACGTTGTGAAGACCCTCATCCATGGAGTAGCTGGATAAGATGCTCTTGTGTCCAAGATCCAATTATTGTCATAATATGTTCTACAAGATTCCACCACCTAGGTCATTGTGATATTGAGATACCCTTTGATGATGGCTATCAAATCGTCCATATTTTATTCCTTATTATACTTCTTCTCATCCATGAACTTTTTATAGTCTATTTTCAATGTTCCCTCTCACCACAGTGTTAGTAACCTTCTTTATAATCCACCTTCACAAGATCTTTGGAACCTCCATGTTCTCTCTTATCATTTGGTCCTCTACTTCCTTCCGAAAGAAACCAGAAAATATTTTGACTGCAATAATTTCGGCTAGTTAAGTCGGACCTCCTCGTTTAAAAGACTGCTTTTTGTGAACTCCATGGTAAAATCTCCACTGGAGTAGACTTACTAATACAATCAATGTCTCCTAACCATTCGGTATATAACTCAAGAGCAGTAGCACTTGAAGCTGTAATGCCCCGCTTCCAGCGGTGCACTTAACACTACCAGAATAAGCGGGATTAGCGACGTTTTTAGCGACGTCAACGGAAAACGTCGCTAATATAATATATATTAGTGACTCCAGGTAAAAATGTCACTAGACGTCGCTAATTAGCGACATTTAGCAACGTTTAGCGACTGTAATTAAGTTTTTAAAAGATTAGTCGCTATAAGTTCAATTAATGTCGTTAAACATCGCTAATATGTTTTATTTAGCGACGTATTTAGCGACGTATCTCTTTTAGACATTTAGCGACGTCAGTTGCGACGTTAAAGACGTCGCTAACTTAGTGACGTCATTAATGACGTCGCTAAATTAGTTTCATTTAGGGCTGATTCTCCCCATTTCCTTCGATCTCTCCCTCTCCCAAATTTAAACCCCCCTCCCTCCGGCTCCTCCTTCCTCCGACTCCCTACCTCCCTCCGGCGTCCCCTCCTCCCTCCCGGCGACCCCCCTCCGCCGTCAACTCCTCCTTCCTCCGGCTCCCCTTCTCCCTCCAGCATCCTTCCTCCGGCTCCCCTCCTCGGTGAGCTCCTCTCTTTGTCTCCTTTCTCTGTCTCTCTCTCCCTCTCTCTAGCACGACACGACACAACACGACACACACTAACCCTAACCCTAACTCGAACACACACACACACGCACGCGGACACACTAACACATGCGAACACTAACCCTAATACTGACACGGACACATGGATACGGACACGGGAATGCTGCTCTTGCTTTTACACGGACACGACATGCTGCTTGTTGTGCATTGCTGCTGCAGTTGCTCTTCTTGCTGCTGTAGTTGCTCCCCTTGCTGCTGCTGTGCATCCCCTTGTTGCTGCTGCTCTTCACTGCAGTGCACAAGAGTGCACTGTGACTCCCTCTTGGCCTGCACAATAATTCCATATCTCACACTCAAATCCTGGCCTACCCACTGCCCTTAGTTGCTACTGGCCTGCACCGATGCACCAAATCCCTAAACTCCATGGGACTGCCTATTATTTACTGATATTTATTTATGACTGATACTTTGGTATCAGTCGATATATCAATCTACTAATACCTCGAGTCTCCTAAAACCTGACACTCAAGCTTATCAGCAATAACACTGTTTACCCTAAATCAGGTTCCACAACCTGTGCATACTGTTGCACATAAATTGTGCTCAGCCTACAGGGCCTCCCCCACTGCCCTTACAGTGTTGCAAACCTCTTCTCGATACCCTGCATTCAGGAACACCTACCCTCACACCCAACTGAATGCATCCCTGCATTCAATCCAACAGAAAACGTATTTCACAACAACTTACAGTCCACACTTGTAGTGCACCAATGAGGTACTTCATGATACATTGAGGGGTACTTCATGATACATTGTAGTACACCTCTTCAAGCTTCCTCTAGGTCCAATGGGTGCTCTCCTTCAGTTGATCACTGCCAAATGATGTACTCTGAAAACTGTGAATCACACTGTATGTAACGATTTATAGGACACATACTGTCATTTTTGTAGAAGTATCTAGAAATGGATATGAATTACTATCTGTATCATCGTTCGCGGATGTACAACCGTCATCCTGATGACATGTGCGATGTGTGGGATAAATTTATTGAGGGTGTACATCAGTTGCTGCAGTTCGCCAAGGCGTTCCCTCAGTACATGGACGGTACCAAAATTAAGTGTCCGTGTATGAGATGTCGCAACTTGAAATATTATCCAGAAGTGGAAGTCATATATCATTTGTACTCGAAGGGCTACATGCTGAATTACTATCAGTGGACCGCGCACGGAGAACTTGTGTCTCTAGCATCGGAGTCGGAGCCTTATGTGGAGCCGTATATGGATGTCCACAACCACGCTGCTTACGACGACGGGTGGGTGAACATGATTTTTCATGCGGCGGGGCCTAGTTTCAATCCGGACAATTATGATGCAGCTGAGGAGGCACCGAATTCCGATGCTGCAAATTTTATGGAGTTGCTGGAGAATGCAAGGACTCCACTATATCCTGGTTGTGAGGATCATTCACCGTTGGAGGTGGTTACAAGATTATTGAGCATCAAGTCCGATTTTAACATGTCGCAAAAATGCTATAATCGACTGATCGATTTGATTATAGAGATCTTGCCCAAGGGTGCAAAGTTGCCTAAAGACTTCTATCGATCTAAGAGGATGGTGAGATCGCTCTGGATGGTATACGAGAAAATTGATGCATGTCGCAACGGGTGCATGTTGTACTACAAAGACGACAAGGATGAAGACGAGTGCAGATTCTGTGGTGCTGATCGCTACAAGGGCACTGGTAAAGGAAAGTATGTCGGTGCAAGGAAGCCTACGGATTCGATGCACTACTTGCCTTTGACGCCGCGGTTGCAGAGGTTGATTATGGTTAAGGAGACTGCAAAAAATATGAGTTGGCACAGACGGAAACAGATCGAAGGAGTATTGGATCATCCATCCGATGGAGAAGCATGAAAATACTTTGATCGAGAGTATCCAGATTTTGCTTCGGATCTGCGTAATGTCAAATTAGGGCTCTCATCTGACGATTTTATCCCATTCAGACTTTTGGGTTCCCAATATTCATGTTGGCCTGTGATCATCACTCCCTACAATCTACCGCCTTGGATGTGCATGAAGACTTCGTATATGTTCCTAACCGTTATTATTCCTGGTCCAAACAATCCGAAGAGGAACATCGATGTATATTTACAGCCTTTGATAGATGAGTTGAATCAGCTGTGGAAAGTTGGTGCCAACACGTACGATGTTTCTAGAAAGCAGAATTTTTAGATGAGGGCAGCACTTATGTGGACCATCAACGACTTTTCGGCCTATGGAATGTTATCGGGATAGAGCACTCATGGTCGTCTCTCATGTCCGTATTGCATGGACCGTACTAAGGCTTTCCATTTGAAACACGGAGGCAAACCGTACTTCTTCGATTGTCATCGATAATTTCTGTCGAAGGATCATCCGTACCGGAGGAACAGGAATGATTTTCGTGCGGGCGTTGTGGAGAAGGCCAATCCACCGCCAAGGTGGCCCGAATACACGATATGGGAAGAGGTAAAAGATTTACCAAGTGCTATCGAAGAGCCTGCTAAGGGGTACAAGTGTGACAATTTGGTCGCACCCATAACTAGACGAAAAGGAGTATATTCTGGGATCTGCCATATTGGAGCACCAATCTGATCAGACATAACCTTGATGTCATGCATATCGAGAAGAATGTGTTTGATAACATAATTAATACTGTAATGGAGGTAAAGGGGAAGAAGAAAGATAATCCGAAGGCCAGGTTGGACTTAGAAGAAATATGTAGACGTCATGCGTTGCATTTGATAGAGGAGGGGAATGGAAAGTTAAAGCAACCTAAGTCAGTTTTTTCACTGAAGAAAGAGGATAAAAGGAGACTTTGCAGGTGGATTCAGGGTCTAAAGTTTCCAGATTGGTACGTGTTGAACTTGAGAAGATGCGTTGACCTCAAGGAGAATAAACTTGTGGGTATTGTAGCGCCCCGTTCTTTCGGTGCGGAGATCGCGGCTAAGAAACACAAGACGGTATCGTTCGATCGGGATAGATTGAATTAAGAACTCGTCCTCGTTATGGATTTGTTTCTTCGGAATCGATTCCCATATTCAGTGGACCGCGCCCCAAGGATCGGCTTAGCGGCAGAGTCAGGAGGGACCTCTCCGCTGCTATCTTTTATTGCCTCGGTTTCCGATGTCGCTTGTTGCTTTCGTGCTTTGAGTTGGTTTTGGGATTTGCTTGTTTTCCTTGAACGGTTTCGATGGTTTTTATTGTTTTCGTTCATTGAACTGCACTTCTATTCCGAGATTGGAAAGAGAGGAAGAAGTATTAATCGAGCTGTTCGTGTGCAGGTGAACGAGCAGTAGGCGGCTTGCGAGCGGAGTCGTGAAGCGCCTCTTTCCTTCTCCTTCCAACTATCTAAGTGAGTGGCTACCATCCCGATTAGCTAGCCCTGCTTCCAAGTTTCACACCCTAAAATCTGTATTCTTCTTTACCCCGATCAAACGATACCAAGTAATAATAAAAGAAACCAAGATAAAAAGGAAATAGACTTGGTAATTATTGCTTGTCAACTAAACTTGTGAACGGTTATCATACTGCATGCTAGTTCGTTCATAAATGTTCCATAAATCGTGCTAACTATGGATCATATCTTGTATGCAAATAAATGTTCAGTGAGGCTCTGCAATATGAATCATATAATTCTGCTTGTCTGTGCTCGTGTTGCCTCATCTGCGTGATCTGCTAAATTAGTAAACATAACGTTCGATCATGGACAACTTGTGCACAAGGTTTCTGGTTCCTGCGGACGGTCGCCAGGGCACTGGGACCGATCCGATCCGGACGGAACATCTGTATCGTCGTCTGTATCGTCGGATTGAGGCGTGCAGCGGGGGCTCGCCACCCGCGTTGCACACCCTTCCATCCTGAGACTATAAATTGTCCTTCGTGGCATCATGACAGTGATCCTCTGTATATTTAAACATGTTGCAACTAACTTGTGTCTCTGTGGCAGGGAAGGCAAGGTAAGTATTGTGCAGGTAGTTCAGACGGCAGGTAAAATCCACCGAACGGTGGCAAGTTCATTTTCAGTAAATTCTATATGCTGCTTACTTGTAAATGAACTAAGGCAAGATAGAAACCCACAAAATATGCATGCTTCATTAAAACAACGTGTTGATTGGTATAGCTCGGTTAGCTCGCCTTCACCAGTATGTTTCGACATGCTGACCCTCGTTGAAACAGGTTCTCCGCACCAAGGCGAACCAAGCGAGGAGCCGAAGTCGTCTTCCCGATCCAGTCCAGCTGTTGGCGCATCTTCACCGCGCCCTTTGAAGCATTTTGAAGACAGGAGCCTGCAACTCTTCATACACAAATGCAGCTCCGTGGCAAAGTTGTCCTCCAGCCTGGAGGTCTATATCTTTTGAAGTTTAGTAAAGGGATATAATGTACAGGACTGCTATCTCATTTTGAGTCAATACTTTTGTAAGCCGTTCGACATATTAGCTGACTCGTTCAAGAGTTTGTAATAGATGTTCATTATCAATAAAGAGAACTTTTCCATGTTTCAAATCTGTGTTTTCAATTTATCTGCGTACTCTGAATATGTGCTTGCTATGCAAATCATTAAAGCCTTGTGCGGGCGCAACTCCAGGCCCGTACGGCGGTCACGATTCGGGGGACGCCTCAAACGATTCTACGGAATCGGGTCGTGACATAGTGGTATCAGAGCACAGATTCAAGTTCCTTAGACTTCGTGCTGGAAAAGTTCCTTTAACGATCAAATTCCTGTGCGAACTCTTGAACTCGCTAGGCCAAAATGAGATACGTTCATGCAATAAGTCCATAATACATTATGATTCTAATGTAATTTACCTTCTTTTGAAGGAATGGCTCTAGCGCAATCTGCAGCGCAAGCCCCGGACAAAATGCAAGACCAAGAAAGTAGTTCGGGCACTTCGGGAAGTTCAAGGAGCCAGCGAGCCACGCCAAGCATCGATCCCATCCAGCAAATATTGCAGATATTGGAGAAAAACCAACAAAGGGACGAGGCTCGCTATGAACGGACCGAGAAGCGGGCGGAGGAGAGTCAGCTCAAGTTTTAAGACAATGTAGAAGCACGATTCTCAGTCCAACAGAAGCAGGTAGATGCCCTGCAAAAGATCGTTCAGACTTTGGCTTCCAACCATTCCGCTGCAACAGCAACGACTCCGGTGGAACAGCCCGTGCTTGAAGTAGAGACGCCACAAATTCCAAGGACGAGGGACGTGACTGCCTTCGACTTTGGCCACTTCAAGAAAGTCTGCAACACCCCATTCAACGGGACTGAGGACCCAGTCGTAGCTCTAGATTGGTTGGCCGAACTTGAAGATCACATCGCTCTTCTAGAGGTCCCCGAAGAGAAGTGCGTCGCCTGCGCACAACTACAGCTCCGCCTCAACGCGCACGATTGGTGGGACGTGCATCGAAGATCTCTCCAATTTGATCACGGAGAGGAGGCAATCTCGTGGACGACTTTTCGTGCCGCATTCGAAGAGGAGTTTGTACCCCCTCCAGTACAACGTCAAATGGAGAACGAGTTCGTGCAACTGAGGCAACGTAGCATGACAGTTAAAGAGTACTCCGCCGAATTCAACCGACTCTCCAAATTCGCTAGGGCCTATTTACCTGATGTAGCGAGTCAAGCTAGAAGGTTTGAAGGTGGACTACGCCCTGCCATCAATGCACATGTAGTCGTTCCTCAGTATCGTACAATGCGTGAAGTCATGAATCACGCCCTATCGCTTGAACCACACTATCCTCACGTTCCTGTCGGCGCTGTGCATACCTACACTCACAAACACCAAAGCAACGAGAGAGGAAATAACGCTGCAAAGCGACGAAACGATGGTGGTCAGCAAATAAAGCATTGGAGCATTACGTGTCGGTTCTGCAAAAAGAGTGGACACGATAAGAAAGACTGTCGCTTGAGACTTGGGTTATGCCTCGCTTGTGGACGATCAGGCCATGCCATCAATTCCTGTCTGAACCTTCCTGATTGTCGTCCGCAACGTAATGTACCCTAACGGTAGGTTTTATTCCTAAGTTTCGGGATAAAACTTCCAATTAGTTGGGTAGGATGTAGCGCCCCGTTCTCCCGGTGCGGAGATCGCGGCTAAGAAATACAAGACGGTATTGTTCGATCGGGATAGATTGAATTAAGAACTCGTCCTCGTTATGGATTTGTTTCTTCGGAATCGATTCCCATATTTAGTGGACCGCGCCCCAAGGATCGGCTTAGCGGCAGAGTCAGGAGGGACCTCTCCGCTGCTATCTTTTATTGCCTCGGTTTCCGATGTCGCTTGTTGCTTTCGTGCTTTGAGTTGGTTTTGGGATTTGCTTGTTTTCCTTGAACGGTTTCGATGGTTTTCATTGTTTTCGTTCATTGAAATGCACTTCTATTCCGAGATTGGAAAGAGAGGAAGAAGTATTAATCGAGCTGTTCGTGTGCAGGTGAACGAGCAGTAGGCGGCTTGCGAGCGGAGTCATGAAGTGCCTCTTTCCTTCTCCTTCCAACTATCTAAGTGAGTGGCTACCATCCCGATTAGCTAGCCCTACTTCCAAGCTTCACACCCTAAAATCTGTATTCTTTTTTGCCCCGATCAAACGATACCAAGTAATAATAAAAGAAACCAAGATAAAAAGGAAATAGACTTGGTAATTATTGCTTGTCAACTAAACTTGTGAACGGTTATCATACTGCATGCTAGTTCGTTTATAAATGTTCCATAAATCGTGCTAACTATGGATCATATCTTGTATACAAATAAATGTTCAGTGAGGCTCTGCAATATGAATCATATAATTCTGCTTGTCTGTGCTCGTGTTGCCTCATCTGCGTGATCTGCTAAATTAGTAAACATAACGTTCGATCATGGACAACTTGTGCACAAGGTTTCTGGTTCCTGCGGATGGTCGCCAGGGCACTGGGACCGATCCGATCCGGACGGAACGTCTGTATAGTCGTCTATATCGTCGGATTGAGGCGTGTAGCGGGGGCTCGCCACCCGCGTTGCACACCCTTCCGTCCTGAGACTATAAATTGTCCTTCGTGGCATCATGCCAGTGATCCTCTGTATATTTAAACCTGTTGCAACTAACTTGTGTCTCCGTGGCAGGGAAGGCAAGGTAAGTATTGTGCAGGTAGTTCAGACGGCAGGTAAAATCCACCGAACGGTGGCAAGTTTATTTTCAGTAAATTCTATATGCTGCTTACTTGTAAATGAACTAAGGCAAGATAGAAACCCACAAAATATGCATGCTTCATTAAAACAACGTGTTGATTGGTATAGCCCGGTTAGCTCGCATTCACCAGTATATTTCGACATGCTGACCCTCGTTGAAACAGGTTCTCCGTACCAAAGCAAACCGAGCGAGGAGCCGAAGTCGTCTTTCTGATCCAGTCTAGCTGTTGGCGCATCTTCACCGCGCCCTTTGAAGCATTTTGAAGACAGGAGCCTGCAACTCTTCATACACAAATGCAGCTCCGTGGCAAAGCTGTCCTCCAGCATGGAGGTCTATATCTTTTGAAGTTTAGTAAAGGGATATAATGTACAGGACTGCTATCTCATTTTGAGTCAATACTTTTGTAAGCCGTTCGGCATATTAGCTGACTCGTTCAAGAGTTTGTAATAGATGTTCATTATCAATAAAGAGAACTTTTCCATGTTTCAAATCTGTGTTTTCAATTTATCTGCGTACTATGAATATGTGCTTGCTATGCAAATCATTAAAGCCTTGTGCGGGCGCAACTCCAGGCCCGCACGGCGGTCATGATTCGGGGGACGCCTCAAACGATTCTACAGAATCGGGTCGTGACAAGTATGAAGAGCCACGATTGTCACGTATTCATGGAGAGGTTAATTCCGATTGCATTTCGGAAAATCTTATCGCAGGTCATTTGGGATCCATTGACAGAGCTCAGCATATTTTTCAGATATCTTTGTTCTACTAAGTTGCTCGTCGATCGTCTAGAAAAGCAAGAGAAGGACATTGCGGTAACACTATGTAAGCTCGAGAAGGTGTTTCCTCCTGGATTCTTTAACTCTATAGAGCATTTGCCAATTCATCTTTCCTATGAGGCACGTGTTGGTGGTCCTGTCGGTTATCGATGGATGTACCCCTTCGAGCGACATCTGAATCACCTAAAGAGAAAGGTAAAAAATAAGGCACGGGTTGAGGGCCCTATTTGTGAAGCTTATGTTCTCGAGGAGATTACAAACTTTTGCTCGACGTATTTCAAATCTCATGTTGCTACTAATAGAACGAAAGCTCCGAGAAATGACGACGGATATCAGGAATCTAATGATGCAATACTCAAAGTATTTAATGCATCCGGAAAGCCTTCGAAAAAATTGAAGAAGAGATATTTGAATGACGACGAGCTAAGGGCTGCTCAGTTGTATATATTACTCAATTGCGACGAGGATGAAGTGGAGAAGCTAGAGGGGTAAGTAATTAATACGTCCACGTTTACATCATCTCAATGTAATAGTATAAGCTACTATTATGCTACTAATCAGCAGTTGCTTCATTGTTTTTCAGCACATATAATGATGAGTTGAGGTCGGTTATACCCTACATAACAGACGAAGAAGTAGAACAAGAAATGAGATGCCATTTTTTATCTTGGTTGAGCGCATATGTAAGGTGCTTGGTAATTACTTTTTATTTCTGCACTTGCAAAACAAATAACTTACTATCGCTACTTTGGTATTTAGGTCGATCGTCTAATAACACCCGAAACTGAATCTATTAGAACTCTAGCCAAGGGACCAATTACTGTCGTTAAAATATGGCCAAGTTTCTGTGTGAATGGGTTTATATTCAAGTCAACAAATGCTCTTATCAGAGACAGCTTTCTGGATCTTGATTCCATGAAAAATAGTTGTTTGTGTATCAAATCTTCGAACTACAAAGACGTCGATCCAGGCAATAATTTCTTTGGAATCTAACGAGAGATTGTGGAGTTGACATATAATTATGGCACAGAACCTTCTAATATTGTGCTATTCAATTGTGAATGGTTCGATCCGATTCAAGATCAAGGTTGGAAAATTGACAAGCATGGCCTTGTGGATATAAACTACAAGCGTAGATATCAAGACTATGAACCATTTGTCCTATCAAGTCAGGCTCAGCTCGTGTACTTCACAACTTATCATATACGGGGGACAGCGAGGTCGGATTGGTGGGCAGTATGCAAGACTAAATCTAGAAATACCTTTAACATTGACGAAATAGCTTATCAGGAGGACGAGCTACCTCTTGTAACAAATATTGTAGATATGGACTCAACGAAAGTTACTCATTACACGAGTAATAATGTAAAAGATGTAGAATTATCTGAAGAGGAAGACGAAGGCGAAGACGAAGTAGATAAAAGTGAAGACGAAGAGGAGGAAGAGGAGGACGAGGAAGGCGAACAAGATAAATTTTCTGAAGATGATTGAAAATAAAATATTTTGCCTGTAGAATGTAACTATATTTTGATTGTAGAATATACTATTTTGACGAATATATGTATTATATTTTGACTATAGAATGTACTATCCATTTAGACTTGTGACACCACTAGTTATTTACTGTACAATTCTATGAATGTTGTGAGATGTGCATAACATTTTGACTGTAGAATGTACTATATATTTGTGTATTTTTTTTATTCATCATATGTTGTTATCAAGTATGACAGGACGACGCGGAGGGTTCGGCAGGTCCCGAGGTAGACAGAGTGCTCCTCCAGTACTGCCTACTGTTGGTTCCGGATCGTCGTCGCCCAGTACTCCAATATATCGATCACTCACATCTCCGACTGCAACGACGTTACGTGGCATCACTCCTGCGATGAGTAGTTCCAGGCGTGATAGTACTCCCTCGTCCAGCGTTCCTCCTGCTGACGGAACCATGGAGACAGATGAGCATGTGGAGGAGGTCGTGGCGACGTTGTCCCAGCATCAGCTAGATCCTCCATGCGCACCTCCGGAGGAGACGAGGACAGAGATTTGGGCCGACGGTACAAAGTAAGTCAATTAGATGGTTTAGCATCATATATATCGTGTATTTCTTTATTCATCATATATTGAGTTTTTTGATCAAAATAATTATCTCTGTATATATATCGTCCATCGTCGGTTCAGAGACGTCTGGGCCTATTTCTGAGGAACAGCTATGGTGGCCCTTGGATCAACTACTCTGAAGCTCCGGAGGAGAGGAAGGCGTTCTGGTTTACGCACTTCAAGGTAAAAGTATATTATATAAATCCTCTAATTTATGTATATTATATAACTTATCCGTGATGCTCACTTACTAAATTATTTATTGTAGCAAACGTTTCTATCCTCCGCACCGGGCCGAGTTGATCGAGCGGATATTTTCTGCCGTTACCGCCAAGCTTATCTACGATGTTCTGGATGACCAGAAGGCTCGTGATCGTGCTGGAAAACTGATCCAAGGTTGGATCATACCTGAGCAGTGGACTGCGATGAGGGCTAAATTCGACGATCCGAGGTACAAGGAAATGTCTGAGAAGGCCAAGGCGGCTAGGCGGAATGCTGCAAAGTGGTGTGGTGGCTCGATTCCAATGACGAAATATTTTCGTTGTTTGGTATGTTTTTTATTTAAGATATATTATTTTAATGTAAGTACGATAAAAGGCATGATAGTAGGACAAAATATTTAATTTTAGTACTAAATAATATATTTTTAACAGGTACAGAAGGGTGAGGATGCAAACATTGTAAACCCCCTGATTTTCAAGAATTTTTAATTTGAAATTTTTCACAATTTTCTGTAATTTTCTGAGATTTTTCTCTAATTAAACTAAGGTATTTTAATTATTAAATAATTTTTCAATGATGCTAAATAATATTAAAATATAATGAAAATAATATTTTTTTTTGTAAAATGAGAAATTAGACATAGGGTAATTGTTTGGGAATTTATTGGACCCCGAAAGTATTTTTAAAGCCCTAAAAACAAAGTTTTTATTAAACCAAAATAAACCCTAAATAAACCCGGTTTATTTAAAATAAACCAAACCGAACCAACCCAAACCGGTTTAGTAAACCCAAACCCAACCCTAGCGGGTCGGATCCGGGTCTAACCCGCGACCCGAAACCCGCTAGACCCGAACCCGCTTTCTGCTTAGCGGATCGGGTCGGATCCGCCTGACCCGACCCGACCCGGATCCGCTAGCACGAAACCCTTTCTCTTCTCCCCGACCGTTTCAGCCCCCGCCCGCCGCGTAACGGCCGTCACTCTGGCAGCCCGTGCCGCTCCGGCTTCTTGCAACCGCCGCCACCCGTCGGCTGCTCCGCTCCTCCGCCGCTCCGGTTCCTCTCCCCGAACGGCCGTCGTTCCTCTTCCTCCCTCTCGTCTCTATTTAAACCCCGGCCACCCACCGTATTCCTCCTCCCTCCTCTGCCCTAGCTCCGTCCCGCAGCCGCCCGACGAGCCCTCCATCCCCGGCTGCCCTGCCCCGCTGCTCCTCCTCCAGTTCCGTCGCCTGACCCTCTTCCCCAGCGCCACCGACCTCGCCTCTCTCCGCCACTGCCACCGACCTTCGGCTCCTCAGCCACCTCTCCCCTCTTCCTCCCTCAGCCCAGAACACCCGCAGCCGAGCCCGACGCCTCCCGCGGCCCGCAGCCCCAGCCTCACTCCACCGCCTTCGACCTCGCCGTCCCCCTCTCCGCCTGTCACCCGCCACCGCGCAGAGACCCTCGCCGCTGCCCTCCAGCCCCGGCCAGTTCCTCCCTCCTCAGCCCGCAACATGCCGCAGCAGCTCCGGCGTAGCCGCCCCCGGCCAGCTGCACCTCAGCCCGACCCCGCCCCGGCGAGCAGCCGTCTGCCCAGCGCTCCTCCGACGAGTCTCCGGCGAATGTACAGAACCGAAACCCTAACCTAGCCAGGACACGGCCCGGACACAGACCCAGTGTCTCGTGTCGACACGCGGATACGAGAACTCTCGAGCCCTGTTCAGGTACTCATTTCTCTCTCCTTGCTGCCCCATTTTCTGTTCCGTCAGTTGTGACGCGAACCCTGCGTGACCCTCTCGATGCCCGTGCAACCTGCTCGGTGTATCGCGTCCTGTGGTGATCGTGAACCGCGATCCAAAAACAGAAAAACCAACGCCCTGTTTTACCCCGGAACTGAGTGCGCCCCACCAAACGGGACGACTTGGTCGCGTACGGTCTTCACCGAAACGTGCGCATTGTTGATACGGACGTGCAGGATTTCGCAGAAGTTGATTTGGATGTGCGTGCACACCAGAATCAACGCGTATCCGCCGACAACGTCCCGTATCTGTCAGTTCTGAATCTCGATGTAACTTAGTGTACACATGTCGGATCAAAAAAAAACTTGCGCCATCGGACTCGTAGCAATACGCTGGTCCTGTGACCCAAGTTTGGTTCGATTCTGAGAACGTTGACAAAATCGCGTATCGTGGGCCCTACGGCTCCACTTGACGGGCAATTTTGTGATCGGCTCATCGGAATCCAATTCTGAAAGTTCTGTTGGGTTTGTATCATCGTTCCTGACTTGTTGACACTAAGTTGGATGAATTTGGAGATCCTTTGTTCTGACACATTTTTTGGTGCAAAATGGCCCACATGTGGATCCCGCTTGGACTTGAAAATGTCATTTTTGTCACTGTGTCCAAATTGGACTCAAGGACAGGTGTTCCTAGCTATTTGATATTTTTTGAATCTGATGGTGATGTCTATTTCAGCAACCGGAGAACTGCCTGCAAATTCTGCTGAAGTCAGTGCTACAGTTGGAGTCAAAACCCCAGGCAAGTGTAACTTGCCAAATCCTGCAGTTTTTGCTACTTATTTCCTTGACATATATAATTGTTGTACATGCTTCAACCTAGGACCGTGTGACTTACTTAGCGTCCGATTAATAGTCGGGTGCCAACACCGTACGCGGAGTTGTGTAACGTCACCTAGAGATGGACATCGTGACCCTTTACATTCTCGTACTTGCATTATCAAGTACGTTATACCCAGGACACCTGATACTATTCATGAGACAGAATCTTCCTGAGATATTCATGGTGATTCTGTATAGGATACAGGTTTCATGACATAGATATTATCTTCTTAGATCTTATTATGACTTGCTGTATTAGTTTTGATCTTGCGTGTCATGGACATGAGACGTGTGATTACATTGGGTGGGAAGAGACACACAGGCTACAGGCCGATTATATTATGACGGTGTCGTAGTCTCCCTTTTGAGCTAGATAAACCACATGATATCACTGCTACCGGCTCCCCGACACAGAGCTTGTAGTAGTCTCAGCCTGAGTTTTAGTGATGCTCTCATCTTGCATTTCACATAGATGGTTATATAGCTTACCCTATTATTTTATTTATTTCTGCACTGCATTTACTTTGGCTTGAGTTATATTATACCTTGCTATGTCCCCTGAGGACCTGGATCCGGATTATGTCTCCAGGATTTGCAGACGAGATCTATCCCGAGGTATACGGGACAGGAGCATTAGCAGGAGCAGAAGCAGGAGCAGGTGCATACAGTGGAGCAGAACCAGGAACCGAGGACTAGGTGATTGTCATAGATTTTATTGAGTATATGTTTCTTCCGTACTCAGTCTATGATGTTCTTTATATTCTTGTTTAAATGAACAATTGTATCAGACTTGATTATCGGGTTGTTCCCCGATTTAATTTACTTGTGACTTGATGTTGATATTTTATTTTCTTATGTTGACTTTGGTATATTCATTCTGTGGATGAGATTAGTAGACCCTGATTATTGTTTTACAGCTTAAGTATGCCCCGATGGATCCATTAAATTGGGTTTGTCCATCGGTGTGTGCTGCTGGCCATTGCTACGTGTCTAGTCCCTCGATATTTTGGGACTGGGGCGTGACAAACATGGTGACCGTCTTCTTGGCCACCCATCGAAAGGACGAAAATCTCATTGATGAGAGGGCCTCGCAGACCTATGTAATTTACTTTGTGTTATTTTTATTATAACTTAGGCAATTATCGAGTATCCAAAATTTTCTAGGCCGAGTATCTAAGGCTGCGTGAGTGGGCGACTGCTAGTGCACCTACACCTATAGAGGCTGGTACTTCCTCGCAGCCCGCTCCAGCTCCGTCGGCGGACGAGCTGTGGGTGACCGCCGTTGGTGGTCTCCAGAGGGGTACGTACTACGGTACGGGATCCTATGGCACCCTGGTTGCGACGCAGTCTGTCACGCCCCAGTCCCAAAATACGTAGGACTAGGAACACGTAAGCATGCCAGCCGCATGGATATGGCAACTCCAGTATATGGAAACCAAACCCATACGTACGCTGTAATATGAATATAAATCCACAAGTGGTATAAACATATGTCACAAGTCACAGGGTACAATCTAAATCTCATCCACAGAAAATCAAGTATAAATAAATAACCAGTATCTATGAAGCTAGATCTCAATATAAGTATCTAAAGATGATGGTTGGATGGAAACAAATCCACTACCAACTCGAATGTAAGAGCAAATACAAAATAAGTACAATACAACAACACCGTATAAGAATACCAGCTAGCAATCATGGGCTCGAAGAGAGGACATCCAAGAAACATATATAACCATCCAAATCTGTGCTCCTGCAAATACTCAAGAACAGATACACCTGGTAGAGGACCAGGTCCTCAGAGGGACGTAACAAGATACAGAAAAGCGAGCCAACTTGAATATAGTAAACATGCATATAATTTGAAAATAAATAAGTACGCTGTACAAGACAATCTATATGAATACAAATGAGGATAACTTTTTGACGTATGGGCAAGGGTAGGCTACTCGATCTAATCCTCACAACTCATACGCTCGTCAGTGGACATCATCAGCCGACATACCTCTGGGGTAGTGACCCTCGGACTCCATCAATCGACATACCTCGGGAGTAGCGACCATCGGACACGACCACCATAATGCATGCTAGTTACTACGGTTTTCCAGAGTGGTTAAAAGCCCATACGCCTAATGATTGTCCTTGATGATACTAAGTGCCATGTGTGTGTCAACATATCTAATACATAGTAATGACTGAAAAAAACTACACATGCAAGAAATATATAGAAATACAATAAATATACAAAAATATACTAAGCATACAAAATAATGTAAGCAATTTGGCAAGGTATCTTGCCTGGTAAGAAAGCTGCAAGGTGTACTGTCCAGAAGTCAAGCACACAGGATCAGAAGTTATGGTCTCCGAACAAATGTCTTCGGATGCTGAAATAGATATCACCAACGTTCCCAGAATAAGCAAAATAGCTAAAAAGCACTTCTCTTTCGTCCAATTTGGACACAGGGGCAAAACGGTAATTTTGGATCAAAGTGGGGTCCATGTGTGGCCCGCTTCGCACCGAAAAATATGTCAGAACCAATGGTCTCCAAATTCATCAAACTCAGTATCAATAAGTCAGGAATGATGATACAAACCCAACGGAACTTCCAGAATTGGATTCCGATGAGCCGATCACAAAATCGCCCGTCAAGTGGAGCCGCGGGGCCCACGATACGCAATTTTGTCAACGTTCTCAGAATCGAACCAAACTTGGGTCACAGAACCAGCGTATTGCTACGAGTCCGATGGCGCAAGTTTCGTCTTGATCCGACGTGTGTACACAAAGTTACAACGTATTCCAGAACAGGCGGATACGGGGCGTTGTCGGCGGATACGCGTTGATTCCGGTGTGCACGCACATACGAATCAACTTCTGCGAAATCTTGCACGTCCGTATCAACGGCGTGCACCTTTTGGTAAAGACCGCGCGCGACCAAGTCGTCCCGTTTGGCGGGGCGTACTCAGTTCCGGGTGGAAACGGGGTATCATTTTTCCTGTTTTTGGATCGCGGTTCGCGATCGCCACAGGACGCGACGCACCGAGCGGGTTGCACGGGCATCGAGAGGGTTACACTGTCTACCCATCACAACTGACGAAACAGAAAACGGAACAACGAGGAGAGAGAACGGATTACCTGAACAGGGCTTCGTGGAACGAGGATTTCTCGTGTCCGGGTCACTGTGCTGTGTCCTGGTTCGAATCTGCCGTGTCCGGGTTCTGGAATGCTGTTGTGTCCGGGTCTGCCGTATCCGGGCTAGGGCAGCAGGTCATCGAGGTTGCGCAGGGCTGGGCGAAGGACGGCGAGGTTCGAGTCGACGGTTTGTCGACTGCTAGGGCGGAGGAGATGGTCGGGCTGGGGGCTCGAGTCGGCGGAGGATGGAACTGGAGATGGTGGAGGTGCAGAGGGGAGGAGACGGGGCGCTGCTCGGGGACGATGGCGGAGGAAGAAGAGGTAGCTAGGTCACAGTTCAGGCGGGGGCTCAGGGCGTCGTGATGGGGATGACGACGGAGCGGGTCTCGTCGAGGGGGCTGGGAGATCGACGGTAGTGGTGCGGGGAGGTCTAGGGTTCAGGCGGTGGTCGGGTGGCTAGTTCTGGAGCAGGAAGGCGAAGGAGGAGGAGTTAGGGTTCAGGGCTAGGGCGGAGCGGATGGCCGGAGCGGCGCCGCGGTGTTCGGGCAAGTGATCTGGCGACGGGGCACGGAATTCGAGACGCTTTATAGCGCCGGAACAGTGATTCCGGATGAGATTAGGATTAGGGTTTCGGTGAGGGTTTTGGGTCCGAGTCGGGTTCGATTCGGATCCGACCCGACCCGTTAAGGCTGGGTTGGGTTCGGTTCGGTTTGACAGTGGTTTGGTTTAGTTTAATTCCAAATAAACTGGGTTCAGTCAGGGTTTAATTTGGTTTAAATATACATTAGTTTTTAGGGCTTTTAAAAAAATGCTTCTGGGGTCCAATAAATTCCCGAAAAATTACCCTATGTCGAGTTTTTCAATTCACACCCAAAAATATTATTTCCATAATATTTTAATATTAATTAACATCATTTAAAAATCCTTTAATCATAAAATACCTTAGTTTTAATTCCAGAAAATTACAGAAAAATGTGAGAAAAATGTTTTTAAAAATTCTGAAAAAATCAGGAGGTTTACACAGTCATCTAGGGCCTCCCCGACAAGTGCGCATTCCCCACAGCCCTCCAGGAGGTCGTTGACCATCAGATTGCGTCTCTCCGTGACGAGTTACTGCGAAGGATGGAGGAGCTGCCCCGGTCCCAGCCCCAGGCGGACAATCCGATGCTAATCGCACGATTTGATATGCTCGATCGCAGCATCACGGAGCTCCGGGATTTGACAAATGATCTTAGAGCCTCGACAGAACGCAGCGTGACGGAGCTGCAGGCATCACAGCTATCCATGGGCGAGAGGCTAACGATGATGCAAGATACAATGGTTCATAGTAGTACGAGGCTGTTATCTACCATGGATTCTTACAACCAGCGACTCGCAGAGTTGGAGCGGATACGTCCTCCTGGTGCGCCTACATCGACACAGACTCCACCGACGTCACTGCCTTCTCCATCGACATCGGTGTCGATTTCACGGAAGCAGTATGATCTGTTCTTATCCTTCATGTGCGCCGGTGGTCATCCTCCTGCAGATCCGCAGTAGTATGGATATTTGCATTGATATTTGCTGGATATTTATCTTCTTTGTATTATTTAGAATGAGACTCATTTGTATGGATATATATTTGTTGTATTCTTTACGACGATATTTGCTGGATGTTTTATTTTCTTCAAATTTTATTATATTTTTCATATTAAATATATGTTAATTTACCGATGTTGAGTGTTCAACCCAAGGGGGTCGGCGAACCCAAGAAATTCAACGGAGGGTTGCTCCAGGTCTATTTGTATAAATTGTGAATTAATAAATTGCAAGAATAATAGTTTGGAAATAATTCTGTATCGATTTTTATTTATTTTTTTATTGTATCATTAGCGACGTTTTTAGCGACGTTCGTACACGTCGCTAAATACGTCGCTAATTTATGACGTTCTTTACGTCGCTAAAAATGTCGCTATACGTCGCAAATTGCTGACATGGCAGTATTGCCAGGTCATAGTAACATCGCTATAAAAGTCGCTACTTACATCGCTAATTTGCGACATACAACGACAAATGTATACATCGCTAATTAACGACGATAAGTCGCTAAACGTCGCTAATCTAGCGACGCATTTACGTCGCTAGAAAACGTCGGTATAGCGACGTTTGACGACATTTTTTCTGTCAGCGACTAGCTTAAAGGCGACTTCAGTAAAACGTCACTAAAATTATTTAGCGACATTAATTGATCATTTAGCGACGTTTTTTTGCGTCGCTAATTTGACTTTTTCTGGTAGTATAAGGAATACTTACTACTTTGACTCGGTTGAGAATCGAGTCTCAGGAAAACCTTACCGCCTAGTCAATCACGGACAAAATGCAATGAACCCTTCCAACTAATGGAACGACTTCTATTGAAATGAGTCCAAGAGTTTCTGTTGGATATTTTCCTGCTATGTTTTGTGTTGCTTTGTGTTTTCTCTTACTTTAAATGATTTGGTTTTCATGATTCGCTTTTCTCGCTTGCGCATTCTTTTTGATTCGTAAGAGAAAGAGATCGAAGGATGCTAACCAAGTATTGTTGTAATTTTAGGACGCATAACCAAGGAGTGATCGCTGCGTAAGGCTTCCCCATTCTCTCACGTTGATTCATTAAGTGAGTGGCTTCGGCCCTTCGATGAATCCTTTGTCTTCACGCCTTAATAAAAAGATCCCTAGTCCACTCAAAGTGCCTACCCCTATGCTTAATTTGACACCCCAGTAACAAGATAATTTTAAATGAACATGAATCACATGTTAACTTAGAATTGATACTACTTATTGCATGATAAAAAATTATGATATTTTAGTCATAGAATAATCACTGCAACCGTTCAGGATATTGATGCATGTTCCTTATCTTATGTTGCGCATTAAACTTATAGAAAACCTCGTATGGTTTGAATTGATCAATATTGACATATTGAAGAGCTACGGCTCTATCGAAAAGAAGATAGTCCATATAGATGCATATTGTTCAACTGTTGTAATAGAACTGATTATTTGATATAATACATTTACCGCATCGGTCTTTGGATAACTTGTGTACAAGGTCAGTCTCTCGAGAGGTTTATGGGGCACTGTGGATCGTTCGACCTGGAAGAGATAATCGATACACCCTGAGGCTTATAGTCCTCGCGATTAGAGGGGTGTCATGTCTAATAGCTAGCCTGGGCTTGTAGTTCCAGCTGCTATTCATGGGTTTTCCCGTGGACCATCATGTAGTTAGGGCACATGCTAGGTTTACCTTCTTGCATACCTAATACTTGATGCCAAGATTGATTCATAAGTTATATACATATATGCAAATTGTTGCTAACTTGTGTGTCTGTTGTAGGGATAATCGTTCGGCCATGGGTAAGAATTATCATATGCATGGTTCAATCTATCGTTTATGTTTCTTTGCATGAAATATTAAAAAAAATCTAGACAGCTAGAAAGATCATGTAGTAGTAATGCTAGGTTCACTTGCTTACTTAGTGTTGATATTGGATGAGTTTGGCTATGGTCGCTCATTAGTACATGCTGAGTACTGATCCACGTTTGTGGGCATCCCCAAGTTTAGGTAGCGAGAGCTTGGCGAGCATTTTGAAGTTGTAGGAGCACGTCCATCCAGTGGAGCTGCGCTCGTTGCCTTAGTTTTCCTTCTGTCTGCTAGTTTCTTTCAGTTTGCAAGCTTTATTTCTAGGTGCTTTATTTTTTGTCCTACTAAAAGGATATGATGTATGGGCATTGTGGCTAGTTTTTGGGTTTGTAAAAAGAGATATAAGCCATTTGTGGCATATTTTTTAATCAGCCAAGCAAGTACTTTGTAATCCAATCTTCAAGTTTTCAATAAAAAGAAGTATTTTATGTTCCTATCAAATGTGTTCAACTTTGGTTCTCTATATTTAAATTTTTTACTTCTATATATGTATATTTTTGTCTAACTTATATTTTGTGTAGGTACTATGCCTTGTACAAGCGCAAATTAGACTTGCACGGCATCACGCCCAAACGAGGATGATCGGTTCCGTAAGGACCAAGCGAGGACGATCGGCCCTTACTGGATTGGGGCGTGACAAGGTGGTATCAGAGCACGGCTTTACGTCCTTGGCCTCTTCAAATATCGTTTTAAAAAATGATATAAGTTTTCAAGCGATTTCAAAAGTCCCGGATTTCGAAAATGGTTGTGAATCTATATAAGTAAATCGATGGTATTAAATGTCCCAATCTTGAAAAGTATGAAAATCCAACGTCCCGTGCAATAAGTCCATAATATGTTATGAGACTAATGCAAAGCTACTCTATTTTTTCAGAGAAATGGCTAAGACCGGCAACCAAAGGGCATCGGAAGCATCTAGCTCGACCGATGACCAAGTTGATCGCTTGATAGCTATGATAGAGAATCAACAAGAATGATTTGAGGCTCGGCAACAGCGGGCTGATGCTCAAGCCTTAGCACAGCAGAAACAACTTGATGCCTTGACTCAGATTGTGATGACCTTGGCAGCCAATAGCAGTGCATCCAAAACCGATGCGACACATGTGGCAGTCGTACCCACGCCTCGAGAAGCTGGCCTAGCAGAAGCAGATGAACCTCCATAGGCTGCCAGGAAGTCTATATTTAAAGGCATCGAGTTTCTGAAGTTGAACCCTCCAGAATTCGAAGGCAGGGTCACGCCGGATAAGGTGATGGACTGGGTGGCCAAGTTGGAGGGCTTATTTGAGTTTGCTGGGATACCTGCCAATAAGAAGGTAGTGTGTGCAGCCATGTAGTTGCGGTTACGTGCACACGACTGGTGGCGAATCAAGAAGTTGGACCTCGCGACAAGACGCCTAGACGGCAAAATCACTTGGAGGATGTTCAAGGATGCATTCTTGGAACAATACCTCCCTCCGGCCGTCAGACAGAGAAAGGAAGACGAATTTACCGAACTTAAGCAAAGGAGCATGTCCGTCGAAGACTATGAATCAGAATCTCCAAGCTTGCTAAGTTTGATAACTCAATGATTCCTAACGAGAGGGCCCGTACGTACCGATTCATCAGAGGCTTGAACGACGAACTTAGAAAGGATGTGATAAACTGGGAGTGTACGTCATACATTAAGGCCTTTGAGGCAGCGGTGCAAAATGAGCAGTTCACACCACGAAGTATTCCAGAAAAGGCATCATCTGTTTGAAACCCTCCTACCAAGAGATATCACGATGTAGGGAAGAAGATAGAGGGCGAACAGCGCCCTAGACTTGAGTGCAACTATTGTGGCAGACTAGGACACGTAGTGGAAACTTGTCATATTGCTAGAGGGGAGTGTTTCAACTGCGGCCAAAAAGTCCATCTTCTGAGAAACTCTATCCGACAAAGAGGTCCGCGCCACATAACCACAACGAGAATGCCGAACGTTGCCAGGATCAGAACCTGGCCCATCTCCAGCCAACAGACAGACTGATCAGATGGGGAGACCTAGAGTGTATCAGCTGAATATTGAGAGCGATGCAAGCGGACACGATGTTGGTGAGTCTAATTCCTTTGACCTCTTGATACTTTGTACCTCGACTCCTTGATCTCTTAAGTTTCGAGGACGAAACTTTATCTCAGTGGGGTATTATGTAATGCCTCGCTTCCAGAGGTTCACTTAAGGAACACTTACTACTTTGACTCGGTTGAGAATTGAGTCTCGGGAAAACCTTACCGCCTAGCCAATCACAGACGAAATGCAATGAACCCTTCCAACTAATGGAACGACTTCTATTAAAATGAGTCCAAGAGTTTTCGTTGGATATTTTGCTGCTTGGTTGTGTTGCTTTGTGTTTTGTCTTGCTTTCGATGATTTATTTTTCATGATTCGCTTTCCTCGCTTGTGTATTCTTTTCGAATCGTAAGAGAAAGAGGTAGAAGGATGGTAACCAAGTGTTGTTACAATTTTAGGACACATAACCAATGAGTGATCGCTGCGTAAGGCTTCCCCATTCTCTCACGTTGATTCGTTCGGTGAGTGGCTTCGGCCCTTCGATGAATCATTTGTCTTCATTCTTTAATAAAAAGATCTCTAGTCCACTCAAAGTGCATGCCCCTATGCTTAATTTGACACCCCAGTAACAAGATAATTTTAAATGAACATGAATCACATGTTAACTTAGAATTGATACTACTTATTGCATGATAAAGAATTATGATATTTGAGTCATAGAATAATCACTACAACCGTTCAGGATATTTATGCATGTTCCTTATCTTATGCTACGCATTGAACTTATAGAAAATCTCTTATGGTTTGAATTGATCGATATTGACATATTGAAGAGCTACGGCTCTATCGAAAAGAAGATAGTCCATATAGATGCATATTGTTCAACTGTTGTAATAGAACTGATTATTTGATATAATACATTCATCGCATCGGTCTTTGGACAACTTGTGCACAAGGTCAATCTCTCGAGCGGTTCCTGAGGCACTGGGGATCGTTCGGCCTAGGAGAGATAATTGAAACACCCTGAGGCTTATAGTCCTTGTGATTAGGGAGGTGTTATATCTAATGTCACGCCCCGATTCCGTGGAATCGGTAGTCGTCCCCCGGGCGTGACCGCCGTGCGGGCCTAGATTGCGCACCGCACGAGGCTAAGTATTTTTGTTTCGCATAGCGAGCACATATTCAGAGTACGCAGATAATTGAACACAGATTGAAACACGGTCGAGGCGTGCCTGCAGCTGGACTGGATTGGGGTTTGTCTCCTGCTCCTCGCTTGGTTCTCCTAGCGCGGGGAACCTGTTTCAACGAGGGTCAGTACATCGAAACGTACTGGTGAAGGCAAGCTAACCCAACTATACCAATCAACACGTTGTCTTAATGAAGCATGCATATTTATCGTGGGTTTCTATCTTGCCTTAGTTCATTTTACAACAAGACATAGATATAGAATTATTGAAATAACCCGCCACCGTTCGGTGACATTTACCTTTCCGTCTGAACCACCTGCACAATACTTACCTTGCCTTCCCTGTCAAGAAGACACAAGTTAGTTGCAACAGGTTTAAATATACGAGGGGATCACTGGCTTTGATGCCATAATGGACGGTCTTAGTCTCAGGCTAAGGTGACGGAGGCACATGTATCGCTGCACGCCATCCCGCCTATGGGAGAGACTAATCTTGAGGTTCCGTCCGGATCGGATCGGTGCCAGTGCCCCAGCGACCGTCCGCAGGAACCGAGAGGCCTTGTGCACAAGTTGTCCGTGATCAACGACGTTTGTGTTAAGTTTGCATTTATGTAGCTGAGGCAATGAATTCAGGGGATATGTAGCATTGTGTGATATATTTTGCATAGTCTCCCTGAATAATTGATGCATGGCAAAGGGTGTTCTACATGTAGCATATTTATAGAAGAAGAAGTAAGCATTCTAACTTGTATATATGCATATGGTAAACACTTTGAATAAGCAAGCATGTAGTAAGTAACCGTTCACAAGTTTCAATGACAAGCATACAGATCCAAGTCTATTCCCTTATTATCTTGATGTCTTTTAGTTATTACTTGGTATCGTTTGATCGGGGCAAGCACGAACACGAAAATTAGATGTGAAGACTAGCAAGAAGGGCTAGCTAATCGGGTTGGTAGCCACTCACTTTTAGTGGTTGGAAGGAGGAAGGAAGGAAGTGATTTAGGAGTCCGCTTGAGCGACGCCTAGTGCTGGATCACCTGTATTGACACGAACAGCTGATCAGTACTTCTTCCTCTCTTTCCATTATCGGAATTGAAGTGCAGTCCTAAGAACGAAAGCAATGAAATCCATCGAAACCGTTCAAGAAAACCCAAGCAAATCCGAAATCCAACTCAAGGCACGAAAGCAACAAGCGACAGTGAAAACTAGGCAACAAAAGAATGCAGCGGAGAGGTCCCTCCTGACTCTGCCGCTAAGTCGATCCTTGGGGCACGGTCCACTGAATATGGGAATCGATTCCGAAGAAACAAATCCATAACGAGGACGAGTTCTTAATTCAATCTATCCCGATCGAACGATACCGTCTTAGTATTTCTTAGCCGCGCTCCCCGAATAGGGGGAACGGGGCACCACATCCTACCCAACCAATTGGAAGTTTCGTCCTGAAACTTAAGTAATAAAACCTACCACTAGGAAATAACG
This sequence comes from Iris macrosiphon, assembly GCA_036927795.1. Taxonomy (NCBI): domain Eukaryota; kingdom Viridiplantae; phylum Streptophyta; class Magnoliopsida; order Asparagales; family Iridaceae; genus Iris; species Iris macrosiphon. Next base: position 220,547,919 of record JAYESA010000005.1, read on the forward strand.
AGGGGAACCGTTCCCTCATATCAGATTCAAGCTCCCAAGTAGATTCTTCGACTGAGTGATTCCGCCAAAGCACGCGCACTAGAGGAACCGAACGAGTCCGAAGCAGCTTTTCTTTTCTATCCAAAATTTGCACAGGCTGTTCTACGTACGTCAAGTCGGCTTGAAGGTTCAGTTGGTCCAGGTCTACCACATGGCTCGGGTCGTACACATATTTCCTAAGCTGTGAAACATGGAATATATCGTGTACGTCGGATAGGGATGGTGGTAGAGCAATTTGATACGCAACTGAGGCAACCCGCTTTAGTATTTCGAACGGGCCGACAAATCTTGGACTTAGCTTTCCCTTCGCTCTGAACCTGCTGACTCCTCGCATGGGCGAGACCTTGAGGAATACTCGGTCGCCTACTTGGAACTCTAGCGGTCTTCGATGTATGTCCGCATAGCTCTTTTGACGACTTTGAGCTATCTTTAATCTGTCCCGAATCAGCCGAACTTTCTGGACGGTCTGCTCCACGAGCTCAGGGCCAAGTACTTGCCGTTCTCCAACTTCGTCCCAGCAGATAGGAGATCTACACTTCCGCCCGTATAACGCCTCATACGGCGCCATTTGAATGCTCGATTGATAACTATTATTGTAAGCAAATTCAGCTAAAGGTAGATGAAAGTCCCAACTCGTCTTCAAGTCCAAGGCGCAGAGTCGTAACATGTCTTCGAGGATCTGGTTGACACGCTCGGTTTGGCCGTCGGTCTGTGGATGGTAGGCGGAGCTAAACTTCAACTTCGTCCCCATTGCTGACTGCAGGCTTCCCCAGAAACGTGATATGAATCGACCATCTCGATCGGAGACTATGGTTACGAGCACGCCATGGAGTCGAACGATTTCGTTGAGATATATCTGAGCCAGGCGGTCGGCACTCCAAGTAGATTTGATAGGCAGAAAGTGAGCTGACTTGGTGAGTCGATCGACGATAACCCAGACTGCATCATGTCCCCGTTGCGTCCTCGGCAAGCCAACAATAAAATCCATCGTTATATCATCCCATTTCCACTCCGGAATAGCAAGGCTCTGTAGTTCTCCGCCTGGTTTCTGGTGTTCGGCCTTTACTCGTTGACAAGCCATGCAATGCGACACAAACTGCGCCACATCCTTTTTCAAGCCGTGCCACCAAAACGTCGTGCGAAGATCCCGATACATCTTTGTGCAACCCGGATGAGAAGTATAGCTAGCATAATGAGCTTCCGTGAGTATCTCTTCCCTGAGGGCCGCGTCGCTTGGAACGCACAGTCTCCCCTTCACTCGAAGCATCCCATCCGTGCTTACCGCAAAGTCGGACGCCTTCCCTGCTGAGATAAGGGCATGAATCTTTTGCAGGAACGGGTCGTCCTTCTGAGCGGTCTTTACTCGTTGTAACAAGTCGGGTTCGAGGCGCAGTTGTGATACTTGCGCCCACTTTGTGTATCTGATTTTTAAAGTAATGCCCAGTGATTCAAGATCCCGGCGCAGTCTATCATCAATAGCCAAACTTCCTGCAAACACTCGACTCAGTGCGTCAGCTACGACGTTTTCCTTGCCAGGCGTGTATCTGATCATGAGGTCGAAGTCGCTTAGGAGTTCAAGCCATCGCCGCTGCCGAAGATTCAAATCCTTTTGAGTGTACAGATATTTCAAACTTTTATGGTCCGTATAGATTTCACACGGCACTCCATAAAGATAATGGCGCCACAGCTTCAATGCAAACACTACCGCGGCAAGCTCGAGATCATGCGTTGGGTAGTTCTGCTCGTGAGGCTTTAGCTGTCTAGACGCGTAGGTGATCACTTTGTCACGTTGCATCAGGACACATCCTAGTCCCCTTCCTGATGCATCGCTATATATTTTGAAGTCGTCAGGTCCGTTTGGCAAAGTAAGGACCGGGGCGGAGACGAGGCGCTGCTTTAACTCCGTAAACGAAGCTTCACAGTCGTCTGTCCAAGTAAACTTCGCACCCTTCCGTGTGAGCTGCGTCAAGGGCGAAGCAATTCTAGCAAAGTTCTGTATGAACCGACGGTAGTATCCTGCCAGTCCAAGAAAGCTTCGGATGTCGCTAGCTGATTCCGGATGTTTCCACTGTGTAATGGCTTCTACCTTTTTCGGGTCAACTGAGATGCCTTGAGACGAGATAACATGGCCCAAAAAGGATATACTGTCTAGCCAAAACTCACATTTACTCAGTTTGGCGTACAGCTGATTGTCTCGAAGGGTTTGCAACACCATCCGCAGGTGTCCTGCGTGCTCATCCCTAGTCTTCGAGTACACCAAGATATCATCGATAAAAACCACTACAAATTTATCGATGAAAGGTCTAAATACCCGATTCATAACGTCCATGAATGCCGCAGGAGCATTCATCAGTCCGAACGGCATCACAGAAAACTCGTAATGACCGTACCGGGTTCGGAAAGCAGTTTTGGGGGTGTCCTCTGGCCTAATCTTCAGCTGGTGATAGCCCGAGCGAAGATCTATTTTTGAAAACACTGCTGCTCCTTGTAGTTGATCGAACAAGTCATCAATCCGTGGCAGAGGATATTTGTTTCTGATTGTGACCTTATTCAATTCTCTGTAGTCGATGCATAGGCGTAGAGTTCCGTCCTTCTTCTTCACGAAGAGCACGGGAGCGCCCCAAGGAGACACGCTCGGACGGATGAACCCACGGTCAAGTAATCCTTGGAGTTGGCACTTTAATTCCTTCAGCTCTGCAGGGGCCATTCTGTATGGAGGTTTGGAGATCGGCTGCGTGTTCGGAAATGTGTCAACAGTGAATTCAATCTCTCGATCGGGCGGCATGCCGGGTAGTTCGCTCGGAAACACGTCGGGGAACTCCGCCTCAACGGAATTAGGCTCGACGTTTGCGTAGTCCTGCCGCGCGTCCCGAACTGATGCTAGAAATCCCTCGCAGCCTGTGTAGAGCATTCGCCGAGCAGATTTTGCCGAAATCACCATGCAGGCCGTGGTCGCATCGTTCGCTGGACTACTGGTGTAACAGAACACGGCTTCTCCGGGCAGACGGAAAACGACTCGCTTCTCTGCACACTCAATGGTTGCCACGCATGCGCCTAGCCAGTCCATTCCCAAGATGATATCATAGTCCCTAACATCTAGAACTAAGACATCGAGCGACAGCTTCTTCTCCCCAATACAAATGTAACCACCTAGGCATACTGAACGAACAGGGATTTTTGTACCAGAGGGGGTGCTAACATTTAAATCTAAGTGCAACGGAGTCATTTTTATATTATTTTCCACGGCAAAATTTGTGGAAATAAAACTATGCGTTGCACCTGAATCAAATAGAACACGAGCAGGTATATTATTGAAAAGTAAGGTACCTGACACGACGGTATCCGAAGCTAATGCTTCTTCCCGTGTCATGGTGTAGACTCGGCCTTGAGCTTGATTACGCCCTTGCTGAGGCGCCGCTCGATTCGCCTGAGGTGCCGGAGTCTGATTTTGTTGCGGAGGACGGCGCTCGGTGAACTTTGGACAGTTGGGAAGGGCATGATCGGAAGCTCCACAAATGAGACATAACCCGTGCTTCCGGCGACATTCACTTTCGACGTGCCCTGTCCTCCTACAGAAATCACATCGTTGCCCCGAGTTTCTCTTTTTCGAACCGCCGTTGTTAGGGCGCTTTACAGCTGTGTTTCCTCTATCGTTGCCTTGGCGTTTGTGATTGGGGGTTTGCACAGCGCCGGTGGCAACGTGAGGATACTGCGGCTCGAGGGAGAGGGCATGGTTTAAAACTTCCCTCATCGTCTGATACTGTGGAACGGATACGTGCCCGTGGATGCCAGGACGTAGCCCTCCTTCGAATCGTCTGGCACGACTCGCTGCGTCCGGTAGGTAAGCGGTGGCAAATTTGGCCAGTTTGTTGAATTCTGCCGAGTATTGCTTCACCGTCATACTGCCCTGCCGGAGCTGAACGAACTCATTTTCTCGTTGACGTCGTAGAGGCGGGGGTATAAACTCCTCCTCAAATGCGGCACGAAAGGTCGTCCACGCGATCGCCTCCTCTCCATGGCCAAGTTGAAGAGATCGTCGATGCACGTCCCACCAGTCGTGCGCATTGAAGCGAAGCAGTAGTTTGGCACAAGTGACGCGCTTGTCTTCCGGCACGTCCAGGAGAGAAAAATGATCTTCAAGCTCGGCGAGCCAATCTAGGGCCACGATTGGGTCCTCAGTCCCCTTAAATGGCGTGTTGCAGACCTTCTTGAAGTTTGCAAAGGTGAAGGTAGTCACTTCCACTCAAAATATAAGACCTTGGGACGGAACGACTGCCTTGCCACGAAGCTGCATGACTGCTTTGGTGGCTAGGTTCTTCTTCAAAAGGCTTCTTCTTCAAAATGCTTCTAAGGTGGCACGGTCGAGGCGTGCCTGCAGCTGGACTGGATTGGGGTTTGTCTCCTGCTCCTCGCTTGGTTCTCCTAGCGCGGGGAACCTGTTTCAACGAGGGTCAGTACATCGAAACGTACTGGTGAAGGCAAGCTAACCCAACTATACCAATCAACACGTTGTCTTAATGAAGCATGCATATTTATCGTGGGTTTCTATCTTGCCTTAGTTTATTTTACAACAAGACATAGATATAGAATTATTGAAATAACCCGCCACCGTTCGGTGACATTTACCTTTCCGTCTGAACCACCTGCACAATACTTACCTTGCCTTCCCTGTCAAGAAGACACAAGTTAGTTGCAACAGGTTTAAATATACGAGGGGATCACTGGCTTTGATGCCATAATGGACGGTCTTAGTCTCAGGCTAAGGTGACGGAGGCACATGTATCGCTGCACGCCATCCCGCCTATGGGAGAGACTAATCTTGAGGTTCCGTCCGGATCGGATCGGTGCCAGTGCCCCAGCGACCGTCCGCAGGAACCGAGAGGCCTTGTGCACAAGTTGTCCGTGATCAACGGCGTTTGTGTTAAGTTTGCATTTATGTAGCTGAGGCAATGAATTCAGGGGATATGTAGCATTGTGTGATGTATTTTGCATAGTCTCCCTGAATAATTGATGCATGGCAAAGGGTGTTCTACATGTAGCATATTTATAGAAGAAGAAGTAAGCATTCTAACTTGTATATATGCATATGGTAAACACTTTGAATAAGCAAGCATGTAGTAAGTAACCGTTCACAAGTTTCAATGACAAGCATACAGATCCAAGTCTATTCCCTTATTATCTTGATGTCTTTTAGTTATTACTTGGTATCGTTTGATCAGGGCAAGCACGAACACGAAAATTAGATGTGAAGACTAGCAAGAAGGGCTAGCTAATCGGGTTGGTAGCCACTCACTTTTAGTGGTTGGAAGGAGGAAGGAAGGAAGTGATTTAGGAGTCCGCTTGAGCGACGCCTAGTGCTGGATCACCTGTATTGACACGAACAGCTGATCAGTACTTCTTCCTCTCTTTCCATTATCGGAATTGAAGTGCACTCCTAAGAACGAAAGCAATGAAATCCATCGAAACCGTTCAAGAAAACCCAAGCAAATCCGAAATTCAACTCAAGGCACGAAAGCAACAAGCGACAGCGAAAACTAGGCAACAAAAGAATGCAGCGGAGAGGTCCCTCCTGACTCTGCCGCTAAGTCGATCCTTGGGGCACGGTCCACTGAATATGGGAATCGATTCCGAAGAAACAAATCCATAACGAGGATGAGTTCTTAATTCAATCTATCCCGATCGAACGATACCGTCTTAGTATTTCTTAGCCGCGCTCCCCGAATAGGGGAAACGGGGCACCACATCTAATATTTAGCATGGGCTTGTAGTTCCAGCTGCTATTCATGGGATTTTTCATGGACCATCATGTAGTTAGGGCGCATGCTAGGTTTACTTCTTGCATACCTAATACTTAATGCCAAGATTGATTCATAAGTTATATACATATATGCAAATTATTGCTAACTTGTGTGTTTGTTGTAGGGATAACCGTTCGGCCGTAGATAAGAATTATCTTATGTATGGTTCAATCTATCGTTTATATTTCTTTGCATAAATTGTTAAAAAGAACCTAGACAACTAGAAAGATCTTGTAATAGTAATGCTAGCTTCACTTGCTTACCTAGTATTGATATTGGGTGAATTTGGCTACGGTCGGTCACCAGTACATGTTGTGTACTAACCCACGTTTGTGGGCCTCCCCAGGTTCAAGTAGCGAGAGCTTGACGAGCATTTTGAAGCTGTAGGAGCACGTCCATCCAGTGGAGCTGCGCTCGTTGCCTTAGTTTTTCTTTCGTCTGCTAGTTTCTTTCAGTTTGTAAGCTTTGTTTCTAGGTGCTTTATTTTCTGTCCTACTAAAAGGATATGATGTATGGGCATTCTGGCTAGTTTTTGGGTTTGTAAAAAGAGATGTAAGCCATTTATGGTATATTTTATAATCAGCCAAGCAAGTACTTTGTAATCCAATCTTCAAGTTTTCAATAAAGAAAGTATTTTATGTTCCTATCAAATGTGTTCAACTTTGGTTCTCTTCATTTAAATTTTGTCTTTATATATATGTATATTTTTGTCTAACTTGTGTTTTGTGCAGATAATATGCCTTGTGCAAGCGCAATTTAGGCTTGCACAGCATCACGCCCAAGCAAGGACGATCGGTTCCGTAAGGACCAAGCGAGGACGATCAGCCCTTACAGGATTGGGGTGTGACAGAAGCTCCTCGTCAATGGTTATCTTTATCATTGGAAACTTATTAATGATCCATTGAACCTCATTCAGATGTTGTGACACCGACATGTACTTTGATTTAACAAGTTTTTAATAAGAAATGCATGATTACCTTCCATCTTCGATGCATACATCAAATCCATCTTCTCTCGTAGAGTCTTCAAATAACTCTTCATGGAAACATGGTGAATCGTCCAACCATTTGTCGATGAACCCAGTGGTATTCTAATCAGTCTTCTTCGAATCATTAGCAAACGAGTCGTTTGACTTGGCGTTGTCGGCTCCAATTGACCTTTTGAATCCATGCAATAGAGTATAGAACCATAAAAATTATCAAAAATAAAAATCTCTCACGTGAAGCTTATTCCAGCTAGAAGAGCTTCCTCGCAAGATCTTTCCTCCCTCTTGAGGATTTTCCACGCAAGAGCTCTCTTCTATCGTGATGAACTCCCTCCAATAAGAGGACCATAACACCCGTATTTAATGCATCATATACACGTAAATCAAGGCATCAATTGCACAAATTAGCAAATGTCAGCAGTGCTCGTTGTCGTGCGTGCATTTACAACAGCAAGAAGCCATGTAGTAGAGCGTGTAGTCACCCCCCCCCCCCACCGCGTAAGAACATGTCTAAATTCTAACTTAACACTGCTGCATGGCAATATCTACTCTAGCCCAGCGGGAATGTGGGGCCACGTGGCATAATCTCTTTAACCTCCGTGTGAACGTGGGCTAACGTGGCTCAGCATGAAGCCAGCAATCGCGAGACAGCACATCTCACGAGAAGTCTTCTCATGTGCGATAGTGCCTCCCGCGAAAACTCAGAGTTAACTATTTTTAAGACTCTGCTACGGTCTCAATTTTTGCACTTTACAAGATCGAGACAACATATGTATACTTAAGCAAGCATCATATCACAGCCCAAGCATCCTTTTGCGAGAGCACTTTGTCCAACAATGTTTGTGTGCATCGAGAGCTTCCGAAAGTTTGTCATATCGTCAAAGAAGTAAAGAAAAACACTTGCTGATTCAATCTCCACCGCTACACACTCCATAATCTCAAAGCTTGTATTTGAACTTGTTGTGTAATTAAATTATTTGTAATAGAATTTTGAATTATTGTAAGATGTTTAAAGTTTTTCCTATAAAGATTTTGTATTCTTTTCTATTCAAAAAAAATGACGATCCTACTGGAGACTACCTTTACCACTGACGAGAATGTTGTGGCACAATCTGACGATGCTATGATAGGAACAATTGCTGACCCGTTGGTCATCGAATTTGATCAAAAAAGGTTATAGGAGATAATTTCTAAGAGATATTCTAGCCTGGCCTCTAAACGCCGTCACAGGAAGATTTTTCGTCGAACTAAGCAAGCCGTGAAGGTTGATGCCTCAACCGCGTGCAACATGTGGCTCCCCAAGCCCCATATCACATATCATGCTGCCATCATTAATAAAGGCAAGAAATTGTTGTGGAGGATGAAGTCACGCCCTTGGTAGTGTCCAAGGATCTCCTCAACATCCACGAGTCGGAGTATTATATTTTGAACAAGGCCAAAGTCGAATCTCATATGCCAAAGAGATTGCGACGCAATAACGTAGTCCAACATATTGTTGCGTACAAATTGTACGATCATCTTGGCAAAAGAATTCAATATGATGCCGAAGCTTGTCATTATGTTTGTTTGCACAGCACTTGCTGTAAATGCAAAGATGTCACCGACGAGAAGCTCACTTCCCTCAATGCAAGAGGCCAAGGAGTTGTTGTCCAGAATCCATTATAGATGAACAACTGGAATAATTCAACCAATGCAGAAAAAGTTAATGATGTGGTCCAGAATCTACTCTGGACAAATGAATAATTATCTCAAGGGAAGAGTAGCTCCCGCAAGAAGAAGAAGAAGAAATCAAGCTTCTGCGCGAGGCAAGTCAATTGCTCGTGCGGAATTCAACATTCCAGCATCTTTGAAGTCTCATCATCTCGTGGCGAGAAGCTTCTGATGGACCATTCTGCTCCCGTATTTTGACTTTCAATGCTGGAGGTATTACTCCAGCGTCGAAGCTGGTATTGTTCTCGCGACGGATGCTTCTCGAAGGAATGCTCATGTGAATGATTGTTGTGCTGCTCTCCACAATAATATTGTTGTGGAGCAATATGTTTACACTGTAAGGCCTCATACTGGAAGTCCTCACGTTCAAAAATTTCTTGTTGGAGGAATTCCTCATGCGAAGTCATCCTCTCACAGGAAATGTTGGTCCAACATCAATTTAAAAGCTCAAGTCCTCAGTGATATGCCCCTCCATTAATGATATGTCTCTTCAGACCCGTTGGGTCGAGTATAGGTCCAGTCTATTCGACTCAATTTAAGTGGGGTAAGGTAGGCATCTTTTCTTTTTCTTTTTTTGACTTGACGTCATCCCAACCTTCCTCACATATCTCACTAGCAGTCCCTTGTGAGTGCGACACACACATTTTTCTTTGCTTTGGAGCAGGGTGCGTACTATTACCACTACGCAGCACACCACCGGCCGGCTATCTAAGAAAGAGAAGTCAGATAGAGTTCATGGATGAGCGAATGGGAGGGATCCGAGGAAGGCAGTAGCACTGCAAAGGGCAAAAGTTGTCTCTAGCAATCTCCAACATTGATGCTTCTATCTTTGCTAGTAAATTAACATCTCCTCACTCGACCACTAAAGATGTCGGGACTAAAGCTAAGGGGAATGCTAGACCTGTAATATGAAAGAACTCCTACACTAGGAACTTCTAAGCTTTCAGGCAAGGAATAGATACATAGATTCATATTTGTCAAATGTGCCCTAAATTCAAAATTCAAACGAAAATCAGGTAAATTCTGGTTCAAGCGCGACAGCAGGTGCAGCCAATACTCAGAAATCAGCTATTTCCACTTTGTTCTTATTATTGATTTTGTATATAGGATCTTGTTGGGTCCAAGTTAGGATTGGATCATGTCAAGCCAGCCCCAACCTAGCAGCAAAAGATCAGTATTTCCACTGGAAGTCGCTCTCTTTTGTTTTGCGTTTTCAGATACAGAGTTTCAGTTTTTTTTTAAAACGGCTGCTCCCACTGCTCTCAGATTAAGGTACAGTTTGGATTGCAGATTAAGAGACGAAAATACGCTAAAATGCTCATTTCTGTATCGCTAGTTGGGCATTTTTTAGAGTACATTTTTAGAAATAATGTAAGATACTTAAATTTAAGAGAGGAGGCCAACTACATACAAAAGCGGATACAGTAGCTATATAGCCAATTTGGAACTAGAGGAGAATAGACCAAAGAAAACAAGAATATAAACTAAAGGAGGATTCCAAGTTGATGGACAACTCAATTTTTTTGTGCAGCCCCAGACAATTGGCCATTTGAAGGTCAATATCAGCTATTTTAAAAAATTGGCAATAGAGCAATTCAGAACTCAGCCAAACCAACCTTAATAGAACCAAAAGCAAAGAATGACAATCACCAAGCTTGTGAACCAATCGAAGTAGTTCCCTCTCTTCTAGAACTTTCTACTGTCATTATATATTGCATGATATAATTCCAAGTTAACAATAAATACAAATTACATGACATAGTATATATCTAAAAGGGGATTTCTTATGCCAGATCCAAGGGCCGTCTGTGACTGCTTGTTTTCCTACTCTTTTCTAAGGTATTCGGATAGAGAGAGTGCCGTCGCTGCCCAGCACACTTTAAATACTCGTCGATGGGTGGAAGATTTCTCCCTTCAAGATCCTCCGGTACTTGGCCTCTTATCAACTAGCAGACGTGTTGTATGATTGTATCAAATTATTACCGCGATCATCAATACAATAAGGAGAAAAATAAGTGAACATAAAATGAGATTTGCGGACGTACCTTTGATGCCCAGTGTCTTTCTGCTTGTTGGCACACATCCCTGATATCCCTACCAGACATTCTAAATACAAAATCCATCAGACCAAAAAGTTCCAAGTAGAGCATAACTAACTCATAACAATACTATGACATCTACCACATACTCTAGGGGCTTTCCTAACTAATAGAATCATAGAATATCATGAGACAATGTTTCCAAAAGTACACAGTAGGCTCCAACTATACGTGTCAGGCCAAAATGACATAACGAATCAACCATATGTTTCATCATATATATGCAACACACGCTGGATTAATGCTGACAAAAGCATTACTTATTTCTAGCATCTAACTTAACCAAATGATGGAACAGTGCAAACAAAAAATTGTCTTTAGAAAATCTAATCAAGAATCAGAACTATTGCATGTACTTGATCAGACAAAGAATGCACTATAAAGACAGTATGAAAAGCTTTTGTGCCATAGAACTGATGCTTCTTCGTAACATAAGATTGGTCTAATAAGGGCATCAATGTATAAACAAAAGACAAAATTATGGTATGGTTCATGGTGTGTCTAGGCAGCTAACTCAGTTTGAGCGTTGAGGAACCTAAAGCCAAAGTTTTAAATAAAATAACACTTAAAACAAGGGCACACCCAAATAATCTCAATAGACATCCCGATTAAACGAAGAAATGTGTAATAGTGATGAACACTTACTCATCAGTAGCTAAGGAGAACTGAACTATTTCAGAAGCTTTCAAGTGCTTTGCATACTGAGCTGCTATTTTCTCACGAGTTTGTTGATCAGGAAGATCAAAACAAATCAGCGAATCAAAACGGCTGAAATAACAGATGAGACTATTCGGTATAACTGATTTGATAAGTATGAATAGTATAGAAAAGAAGTTAATATTGAGTGTCGAATAGTTGTGTTCATATGGAACCATAACATTTTTGTAGATGTCTCATAGAGTCACCTAATGAGAGCAGGATCAAGGTCCTCCTTTCTATTTGTTGCAGCAATTACCACAACTCGCTTTTCCTGCTCAAATCCATCTATCTGCAGAAGAGAATCCAACTTGATTGTGTCATTCAACATATATTCAAAGAAACAGATAAAAAACCAGTAAAAGATCTTCAAGCGAATAGCAGAACCAACCCCCAAACCCCAAACCTACTCAGCCTGAGCACAGTGGGACATGGTTCTAACAGTATTATGGGGAATGAGTATGAACTACAGCACAAATCATATATGGTCCATTTTTTTAAGAATAGATACGTTTGAAAAGTTCAATTAATTCAACTGAATACAACATGAACATTTCAGACTGAAAATGACAGCATTTTTTTCCTCTTCATCATTTCTAGATAGATGAAGGTGGTGAATTTGAACACATAAAGCGACAGAAAAAAAAATGGGGAGGAGAAATAGTGAGGAACCACGATAATGTGAAGAGGCATACTTGCAGCAAGCAATTTCAGTTCAAACAGGACTGCTGCTATTTATAATAACACTGCAACTTTTTCTAGTTGTCCTGCCCTATTTGGTTTTTTGAATAGCCATATTTGTGGACGTTAAGAATGAATCCAGATAAGATCAGGTTCAAAGAATTAATATTATAATATGAATTACCCCTCTCCTTGTAACACTTTTTCTCTTCCCCTTTTTCCTTTCAGATAAACAATGCAACCAAAAAGTTTGTAAATACAACGAGGAAGAAAGTTCACAGAAACTCAAAAAGGCCAAACTAAGAATTTATTGCTTTACCCTTAAAAGAGTCTATTACAGAATAATCAAGGAATGCTCCCAAAAGAAACTAGTCTCTGTACACTCTCAAAACAACCATACGAGCCAATGCCTCCTTAGAAAGGAAAAACAACAAACAGAATCGTACTCTGAATGAAAATTATTTGAAAAATAAAGAGAAGTGAGCACCCTTTATGGGGCCTTGTGGCTTGCCATCAAGGAGAGAATGAGAGAGGAGGTTTTGTTAAAACCCCTCGATTAGCTTTATAAAGCATATGCATTTTGTCAACCCTTCACTTTGAACTGTTATGTTGAGGCACGGAAGTCAAAATAAACTGTGTAATCATTTATGGGCTTGCAAAATGAGAGGACTCTGATAATTTACCCGTGCAAAAAAAAAAATTCGTAAATTGCAAATATATAATCAGCCATAGACAATACAAATTGTCAGTTATTGGCCCATGTCAAATAATAAGATAACAGTGTAACCAACTTATACGAAGATGAATGAACTACTTTGGTAAGGTAGAGAGAAAAATAAATAAAACCGACAACCACAAGTCCTTAATAAAAAAAATTGGGGTTGGCTATTTGAATCCTTTCTTCCATTCAGCACTGTCAAGGACCAAGTCCCACGTAGTAAGACATACAATTCTTTAGAGAGCAATAAATAGAAAAGGCATCTATTAAGATATTATAAAAATAGATTGAAGCAAAAAAAGAGAACAGTAAATTATATTACCTGGCGTAATAAAATTGATAAAATCCTACGTGTGGCTTCATGCATCTCACTGTCTCGAGCAGCAGCAAAAGAATCAACCTAAAACAGTACAAACATTAAGCATTGGAGAGAACCCAAAGCGCCACAACAGTGTACATGCCAATACATAACAAAATGGATGATATTTGATGCTTTTCAGCTTGCATTACATTCTATGCTACTTACTGCACACACATATGTATAAATAACAATTATTAAAATTTACCGCTCAAATTGTTGTCTGCAATAAATTGTTGAGTCTGCAATCAAACTAGGTGCCACGTTCGTGTTATGTCTATGACGAATACATCAGACACAACTAGGACATATCAAATATACACCAGTACACCATGTAATGTCCTTGTTCATGCAGCAAAGGTGACAAAACCTTCAAAAGGATGCATTAATGATGGCATTTTATTTAACAACTTTGCTATCTGTATTACTAGAGTTAAGCATATAACCATGGGATTTTGACTTGTTTGGTAAATAGACAATGCAAAATGTGTACTTAGGAACACTGAGCACCTAGACTCAACATATTGTTAACAAGCATCCAACCTTATAACAATACTAGTTTCTTTTAAACATAAAATTACTAATAAAAAGGAATGACATGTCAAGAGTGTGTTCAGATACCTCGTCTAGAAAAATTATGGCTCCATCGGGAAGATCGTTAGCAAGCGAAAAGACTTTGCCTAACAGCCGCTCACTTTCACCATAATATTTCGACATTATAACCTCAAGAGGTACATAAAGCAAAGGAACCCCCTGAAATAGAAAAAAGTGCATACACGTGACAGGACTCGAGTATTAGAAAATAAAGAGCAAGAAAAAATTATACAAGAAATGGTTCTAATATTACACAACTAAAAAGGTCGGCCATGCAGTTATCTCAAGTTGACTCAATATTAATGCATGCAGTAAAACACACACACATGTAAGAAAAGGAGATGAACTTCACTGCCAACCTTATAGCACCGTAGTTTTTTATTTACTATTAGTACAGGTAGTTCATTGCTCAACCACAGCCCTAATACTTCAAATTTTACATTCACTCTATGATGAGTGATGTAGTTACTTAAGGTCTGCCAGATAGAGGCCGGATGTAGGGATTTCAAAAATGAGCAAAACAACAAAGGACTATGCACTTGCTATTTGGAATCCATTATGGGCTCATTACAAATTACGAAGCCCAGTACTTAGAGCTTCTCCAACCCTGTTGTGAGTTCAGAAAAAATGGTTGCCACATAGGATTCACAACTTTTTATTTCAAAATTCCTTCTCCAATGCAAATGTGAAGCTGGTTGTGAAGTTGACATGGCAATGACATGACATGGACAATGTGAAGTTGGTTGTCTAGGTCTAGACAATGGACTTCACAATGACTTTATTCCACATCATCAATTATGAATAAAAATATTTATAAAATAAGTAAGAAATGGAAAAGTTGTCTTGGAAGTTGGAAAAAAGTAGTTTTTATTTTCTCAATACGTTTGCATTGGAGAACACTTTTCTATCTCATTGTCTTGTGTGAATATAATTTTGCCACATAGGAAATACATTGTCTTGTGCCTCATGCCACATAGGAATCACAACACAAAAGAAGACAATAGAGTTGGAGATGCTCTTATTGAATAAGTTAGTAGCTGTAATTGTACAATAAATGCTTTTTCTGCAAGCTACAAATTTGTGCAAGTATAAAGGATTTACAAAGGTCGAGGCATGAGAGTAGTGAAGGAAGAAAAAAAAAGAATTTAAGGGAACTAAAGATTCTGAAATTTAGGGTCACGGGTCTAGAAAACTTCTACAGATCCTAGCAGCAAAATGCGAACGTTGAACATCTTAGGTTCAGATTTTGAATGCATCAAATAAGAATTCAGATATTAAGATATATATAAGATAAATACAGGAGAGAAGAAGACAATGCGAAAAACAAATCTGTTCACTTATTTATATGTTATTCAAATTTTGGTATTTTTAGAGAGGGGGAAAAGTCGCATATATCATTTTGCCATTCAGAACTTCTTACCTGATTAGACCAGAACAAGTCAATTTGATCGTTGGAAGGAAAGCCACTTACGTATGAAATTGAAACTTTGATTCTCGACATAGATAAACCAAAAAGTAAATTCACATAAAACGCTAATATTCCATAACAACCATATAAGTCTAAATAACTATCATAATATGTCTTGGCTCAATAACACCATAGCAAAGCAAGTGGAATTTGGTCCACGTGAACTTGATATTGGGCAATTGGGTTGGTAACAACAAGTTGCTTCCGGTGGCTCTAACTTGAAATCGTTCAACTTCTTATGAATGTCAAGCACAATATATCAAAAACATAACAAAGAAGAACTACAACAATTCAAACCAATAACTGTAAACATGACTACATGAGGCTAATGATGGAGAAACATTAAAAGTAATTTGCAATTGAAATAATCTATGTACCGCTTGATTTGCAATTACTCGTGCAGAAGAGGTCTTCCCGGTACCTGAAATCAATAATTGTTGATCATCACACTCTGACCCTATATACGTAAGAAACTTAATACAAAATATAAATAGAACAATCTTGGGTATGGTTTAAAGAGTTAAATAATAACAAAAGGTATAAGCAAGAAAATAGGTTTAAAATGGTATGAGAAAAATATTTTACCGTCGAAATAGAACCTTTACTTGGACATTGAAGTAAAACATTCTAGCACAACATCAAGAACATATAATACAACAACTAGAACAACAAATCTTTTTGTCATATTTCTCCAGGGTACTATATGTATAGTATCTTTCTTTGTAACACATACTCAAGGTTTGTTTCGCCTCCCCTTTGTCTTAATACCTTCAACTATGCTCCCAGTTGGCACAACCATCAGTCTCTGTCGCACATTTACAGACCATCTTAAGTATTTCCCTCAAGCCATCCAAGATTGATGCTACCTATAGCTTTCCAGAACCATGGAAAGTTATATTGATTACTTTCCTTTTCCTAAGTAGAAGCTCGTTCGCTTATTTTAATTTCAGCTCTACTTGATCACAATATTTCTTGATAACATAATATTTTACCTTATATGATTTATAGAGCAAGGCCTATGAAACAATGTTCGCAGATTCGGTAGAATCAATTTCCAGACCCTTCTTAGAAGTATTGTACCCATGATTTCAGAAGGTTCGGTGGTTTTGGATCATAGTTGGATTTTTTTGGTTTCAGAAAACCAAATAATAAATTATAATAAAATTTCATTAAGAAAACTAAAAAATTATTTGATACATTTAGGCATAACTTTATGTATTATTTGTTATTTACCGCTTGTTTTGAATGGAATAATATCCCATATTGACATTTTTTATTTACTTGTTTTTGACAGAGTACACCTGCATAGATAGTTTTGAATGGAATAATTTTAATATAGATTAATGTTTTACAAATAGAAAAAACTGCAACAAATGATAATCGTTACAGTGTGCTCACTGTTTTCAAAAGCTTGTAATCCTTGCGTCTAGGCATGCTTGAGTTGCCAAACTTACCGTTGTGCCTCATTTTTTTGTTAGGTGAGATTCACTCACCTAGGCGCATGAGGCATGTGCGTCGTTTTGTGTGAGGCGAGGTTCATTCACCTAGGCACATGAGGCATGTGCGTCGGACCTACTTTTGACACGCATGAGGATCATTCACCTAGTGTTTTTTCTCTTTTCTTTTCTTTTCTTTTCTTTTCTTTTTTGTAATAGATGTTTTTTATTGTTTATATAAGAATTCAAATAATCTTTCTATCGTAATTAATAGGTTTTGTACCATTGCTTGTAGTGTGACTAGTCAATTAAGAAAAGATGACGGTTGAAAATATTGTCACAAAGTGGATCCTAATAATAGAAACAGTATCAAATGTACCTAATTGATGGTCTGCTTGTAACTAATAGGTTTTCTATTGGAGGATGATAACGAGGATACAAGTTACTTGGTACTTCTGGTGATGGAAATGATGACCGGGATGTTGATGATTTTTTAGGATCTTGTCAATTTTCTATTACTATGAAATTGTTATTGATTCTTTTGAGTTTTGATAGTTAAGTGTTAGTTGTTATCTTATGACTTCTTGTACTCCTTACTCTTTTAATGGTGTTATGAATCGAGTAGATATAAGAGTTCGTTTATATAAAATTATATTATTTAAATATTTTTTGACAAAATATGCATCTTGTTTCATGAAGCCTACCATCATACTCCTCATACCTAAGGCTCTCCAGAGGACCCTAGCGCCTCGAGCGTGACTCACGCCTTTAAAACACCGAATGTGTCGATAATGAACGACGTGAATATTATTAATACAATATTGCATGTTGGTCTTTGATACGACCAAATTATTGTGTCGACACTGATTTTGGTACTTCGCTTCTTTTCTTTTAATTTTTGTTGGATTGACAATAAAAGAGAGTCCCAAGGTTGGAATCAGACAATATCAATCGTTTTTAGTGGGGTCAATATCGGATCAGGATAGACCAAAACGGTACGATATAAATTATATGTATTGGTACCAACCATATCACTATGAAGCACACATACACCATTTGGGAAGGAATACCAATCCTTATGTTATCTGGACTCGGGTACGGGTGTCGGATACGGATACATAATCAATAGTCAGACCTTTCAAACTCACAATTGAAGGACGCATGGACACGACTAAAAATGATCCAAAATTTGAGTACGAACGGGGATATGATTATTAAATAAATATATTTTAACATGATTTCATAAAAAGACAACATATAATTAAATTTGCATGGTTTTATAAAAAAACAGCATGTAATTAAATTTACATGGCTTCATAAAAGACATGTAATTAAATTTACACGATTTCATAAAAATACCTCTAATTAAATTTGCATGATTTCATAAAAACACAGCTATAATTAAGTTTGCATAGTTTTATATATTTAAGTTTATAATTAAATTTGTATGGTTTCATAAAAAGACATGTAATTAAATTTGCAAAATTTAAAAAAAAAACATGTAATTATAAACTACTAGTAAACTTTATTGAACTAGTTGAATAACTCCCTAAAGGACCGTCCCTTCAGCTCCCCTACTACTTTACTACTAGTCTACCATGTTAAAATAAACTATCTACTTCACTACCACATTAAAATAAACTATCTACTTCACTACTAGTCTCCTGATTATCACCATGAAGGATCTGATTATCACCATCGAGGATCGGATACGTATCCATACCAGTGTAGTCAAATGCGCGCCTTACTCCTAGGCGCAGGGGCAGCACCTCAGGGCACTCCAGGCGGGACGCAATTCTTAAGGCACACATTTTCCGAGCGCCTTAGAATAGCTAAGGCGTGCCTAAGCGCGCCTTGAAAATCTTGTGAAAAAAATATGTTTAGACTATTTTTTGAACTGATGTACTGTTTTTAGATTATTTTTTGAACTGCTATACTTTTTTTACTGTTTTCTCTGACTCACTCAATTCAAAGTGATTGCAACCTAGACATAGGAGTATTTGAAGCACACATGTTTATCAATGTAGAAACCCGATGTGTGTGTGTGTGTATATATATATATATAATTTTTGCACCTCGTATCGCTCGGGCGCGCGCCTTAACTGCGCCTTGGACCTTTTGCGCCTCGAGTGCGCCTTTGACTACCTTGATCCACACCCATCTCCTATCGAGTCGACACTGATACTTCTTCTTAAAGTTGAGAGTCCGGGTAACAGAGACCCATCCTAGTATGTCCCTCGTATTGGTACTCCTAATACATACCGCATACGTACCAAAATTCTATTTATTTTCAATTATAATTTTGGGCACTTCATGAATACTTATATGGTACTTAGATTGCAGAAGTCATGAATATGTGTTACTTGTCTTTTGTCTCTCTCCTCATATATATATATATATATATATATATATATATATATATATATATATATATAAAGTGTGTGTGTGTGAGAGAGAGAGAGAGAGATTTCGTTGTACCATGTATGTATTGTATTGAGTACTCGCAAATGTGCTTTATAGAGCATGAATACTCTTCTGTTATTCCCTTTAAACTTAAGTGAATTCATGATCACATAATATCAAGGTTCACAATATCGGTTTTAGACCCTTCTTATGAGTATTGGTATCAACGGTTTCGGCAGTTTCAACAGTTTCGGATTGGAGTTTTGGATTTGTTGGTATCCGAAAGCCAAAACATGATAAGACATTATTAAAAAGACCAAATAAATATTTGATACATTTAGGCATAATCTTATGTGTTATTTGTTGTTTTTCGTAGTTATGTTCTGATAAGAACACAATGTAGCATCATTTATGTCGACATTTTTAATTGTCATAATCTCTTTTTTTTTCATTTTCATTGACCGGGAAAGAATGCCCAAGTTTCGTTATAGCCCGGTATTGGTGGGAGTAAATATTGGATATAGAGAGGCCAAAATGACATGATATGCCCGATACATATCAGTAACAGTCACTGTGAATCGTACATAATACTCTAGAAACACTTTTCAAAGTCACGCATAAAGAGCAACCTATTTGTTTCATCTTCATAGTTAAATAAGGGTTTCATAGATTGATGGCTATCCATGTGAATTTCATGTCATAGTCTTGCTAAGATAGGTGACTTGACACTAGCATCTTGGATGAGTATATCTTGACTCTCTTAGGCCCCCACCATGACCATGGTAGCCGTCACGAAGCTAGTGAACTTTTGTATGGTCTTTTGTTGGAACACAATAGTCTTTTTTTATTATGAAAGTTTAAAATCCTAGACAAGGAGATTTTATATGTTTATCGTACCAGCATGAACTTTTGGAGAATTCTATATCCATGTTCAATGTTTAATGTAATTCTTAAAAGGATGAATCAATATTATCTGCTATTTGGTCACCAATGATGTAACACAACCAAGGAGCAACCTCCATGTTCCCATAAACTATAAAGAGTCTAGACGAAGAGGTAAGATGATACAATTTGCTATAGGGATTTGCATTCATCTCTACGACAAATTATGCCAAAGAGTAGAGGAATTACAATCCCTTTACCAATGATGTAATCAAGGAAATATCTATTTCAGTAACAGTTTCATCAGTTCTCCATCAGAGTTTGGACTGTAGTGTTAGTGCTTTTAAATGATTCCTTAAGATTTTAAGCCAAAAACAAAAAAACATGCAAAGCAAGTGGTGTCAGTCCCATGGTTAGAGATAATTTTCATGCACAGTGGTGGATTATGAGCTTTCTTCAGGAGTATGAGAAACCTTCCTAGTGTTGCTTGCTCGTACAGAAGATGGTTTCCGGTGATCCTGGGCCCATTATCCATTTCGTGAAAGAATCTTGTTATAGAAGCACAGACAAATTTCTCATCTCCAATACTCAATAAGAGAGCCAATGTTGCAAGAGGCAGAAGCACTAGTAAGCAGCTACTACTGGTGCTAGAGACTTATGAAGGGCTATAAGAGAGGTATAAGTAATTATAATCAAGTAAATGAAGGGTCTGTGAAGCCAATCCAAACAACTAGTAACAAGTAACAGGCTATAAAAATAGAAATAGTATACAACAAAACAAATAAATAAATTATCAATCATCATGGGTCCAAGTCTCCAAGACCCTAACTGGCCTTGGCTGGCTAAGGCAGGGCCTAGGCACTAGGACGTGTCTAGGCATGCTAAGGAGGTAGCTAGTAGTTGTGAGACATTGCCAAGACCTCTCTTATGGCAGTCAAAGACTCGATCGTTTAGTAAGGGTCTAGAAGAATGCAAACACCACCAACCTCATTAGTTTTGCCCAAGCACAACATTTGCTAAGTATCTTTTGTGCAATTAGTTTTATAGAAATCATTCAGATGTATAAAAAAAAAATTTATTGTCCTCTATGAGAAAGGGAAATAAATTTTAGATCATTTGGATTTACGTATGTCCTGTACAAAATGAAAATTATGAGATACAAAAGGACTACCCTCCTTTCGCAGCATATGCATGAGTACTATTTCAAAAGATATACTTCTCTTGCAGTAGGAGGCTAACCTGGTGGACCTTCAAAAAGCACAGCTCGAGGTCGATTTGTCTCAAATTTACACCGGGTACCACGAGCAATGTCATCATATACCTCAGGTCTTCTTAATGCCAAGAGTATAGTGTCCTCTACTTCCCTACAAAATTTAGCTTTCTTGATGTTTTTCCACAGGAATAATGATTTTAACTTCATTGTTGAAGGTGAAAGAACAGAAATATCTATTAGAAAGCGAGGACCAAAAACATTCTCTCGATTCAAAATATAGGCATCACAAATTCAGCTCCGGTAATGATGCAAGTAAAAAATTATAATGCGGGATGTATATTTGTTGCATGTGAAGTTGAACAGCAATCAGTCCACTATAAACTATCGCAAAATTGTTTTTCTTTACAAGGATATTAAGCAAGGAATTCTGCTGAAAGTTGGCCAATATAAGTATCCTAGAACACAAGTTCTCATATTATCTAAGAATGAGACAAGAATTCCTTCATCACATGCCTATAAACTATAAAGTTCCAAGCATTAGCATATACGAATATCTCAAGTAAGCATGTCATAGGATCTCTATCAAGACCACCATACTCTTGAAAGAAAAAGCCTGTTGCATGTATACCCTCAAGCATATTAAGTTTTGTATGCCTGTAAAATTTCTAATTGTATATATACCATTGTAAAAAAAAATAATGTACACCCTTGTCAAAAACAACCATTAAACAACTAAATAATTTCCTCAACGAATAATTATTATTATTAACAAAAGTTGATTATCAACGATTTTGATATGTTGTTTCTTTCTTTTCTTATTTTCTAGTGTCTTTTGTGGTAATTATTTTTAGGAGAACTCGTACTAAAATCTAAAAAGCCAAATTAACTTAAATACTTGATAATGGTACATATGAAAAAGAAACTGTTAAGAGTGTACATGCAAATATGAATCCTCTAACATATATGAACAAACAAAACCTAATCCAAATCCAATTCAGTACGGTTCTCTACCTAACCCCTCTCCCTCTCAACCACTCATCATATCATCTTTTTCTCACAGCCACCTTTGCCACTATCCGCTCTCAGCTACTACCCACCCCCGCTCCCTACCACCAAAACCCGCCCTCGTTCCTTGTCTACATGGTCCATTTTCCCCACTCCTCCAATTATAGAGAAATTGTCGACCAGATTCTGGACACCTAAGTTGTCACCTTGCTTTATCTTCTATTAAATCTCCGTCCCAGCATTCCCATCCAGACCCACACGACGAGCACCTCCGGCCCTGCGTATACTTCCACGTCAAACACTCTTCCCTTGACCGTGCCTAAGCATCCTCCTCCCTGATCGGCCAGTACGAAGCCAACCACCATCATTACATAAGGTTATTTTTAATATAATGATATGTTTTACTAAAGGGTTGATTCATTATTACATGGACTGGGTTCAATATGTTAATACTGAAGGTTCAATATGTTAACGTGCTCACTTGGACCCAAGTCCAAACTCAATTAATTCTAAATGAGACACATCTGGAACTTTTCAAATGATTATTACATGGACCAGGTTCGGTATGTTAATGGGTCCACTTGGATCCGAACCCAAAGCGACATTAACTTGAAATGTAACACATCAGAATTTTTCAAATGATTAGCGCATGCACCGGGTTTGGTATGTTAACAGAACCACTTGGACCAGAATCCCAACTGGATTAACTTAATAAGACATCCGGAATTTTCGAAAAGACATGGAAAGGAGTGAATTCATGTGCACAAAAGATTCCATTTTTGTGAAAAAATATTCCTTTTTCACTCTTTAGCAATAATAGTAGTATCTATGCAGTTCCAGATATCATAAGTAGAGTGCAGAACACTGGAAAGGACCAACATGTTCCTTTTCTTCTGGAAATCCACTTGAGATCAGATCTAGGTTGCATGATATTCCTCAGAGGAATGTATCCATGTTCATATTTCTATACGGAACATATCCAAAAAAAATCAAAGAAATGATATTTTAGTAATTATAATGTGAACTTACCTTTTTTGTTCTTCATATCCTGCAAGGTTATCCCATGATATTGGGGTGTCCATAGGAGAACTTGTAGTTTCATCAACTCCATAGACTCTCACACCCATGGCTTCTAAATCAGAGACCAACTTTTCTAACGGAGGCGAATGTGTAGTACCATATTTGTTCTCTCTTCTAGATGTATGGCCTTGAAGAGATTTCCCGAGTGGTTTTTTCACATCCTTTCCACAAGCTATTTTAAGAGCGCTTACCAAGGCATCAAGCTCCTTATGGTTGAAGCTTCCTTTCTTTATGAACTCAATCTCCTGAAAACAAAAGGTTTTACCGAGAATGACTTAAAAGTGTTATAGTTAATCAGTATGTGCCAGAACCAGATATTGGCAAAACTTAGTATAATACCAATACTCAGTAGTCATATCGGATAAATTTGAGAACTAACACGATACTCAGAGCCAAGAAGTGATTCAAATATCCAGACACAGAGATCATCCTCGGGCTTATCCATTTCGTTAGAAGCATCTCTATCATCATTTTCCTTCATCTTCCCTGGGGAATTTAGAGTTATCTGCCATGCAGCTGCACTGAAAAAGAAATGTCAAACAAATAACAAGTTGACATACAGCAAAGAAAGATACTAATAGTCGAACTAACTACATATGACTATACAACAACACATCAAGCATGTAGATGATGGTGCTAATTGCTACCGTAATGGAACACTTAAAAAATAGTGGCATAATGTATGACATTAAAGATGAAGTACCATTAAAATGTGAAAAAAATATGAAAGACAAGTTTGCAGGAAGACATGTTATTGATTTATCGATCTAGAAGTTATTGTCTGTATTAGCTCAAGTTACACTAGAATAAAAAGGTACATGTACCTAAAGGCAAACTAGTTCAAGGTTATAAAGCAAGGTCGTCTCTTGCTCATCCCTACTTTGGTTAGGAACTTAGAAGCCACAAGCAGGAGCGGGCCGGAAGTAGGGGAGCGCGGCTACTTAGAAGAGTGTAAAGTTTGGAGCATGCGCACAACACTAATAATTTTTTTATGTTTATTAATTATTATTATCATCAAAATTTATAGATATCTTAATATTTATTAGAATTTATAAAATTCAGTTCAAAATTACAGAGAGATCATTCACATGATGATTTTTATGATGTCAAGTTAAGTATTCCTTAGTTTCTTGTTACTTTAATGAACATATATTAAAAAAATTCCAACTTTCTTTCCAAAATTTCTGTCCTTTTTTAAAATTCTGGTCATGTTATGGAAAGCGCTCTTGTCGCACGGAAACACACTCCTGTTGTCAGGAAAACGCGTTGAGGAAACGAGCTCTCGTCGTCAAGAAAATGAGCTCTCAAGGAGCTCCTAAGCAAAAAATGGCTAAATCGCGGTTCTTACTGAGATTCGTTGGCCTCCTAGGAGATTTTGGCTTCTAAGAGTAGGAACTTGGCACCAACTATTAGAGAGTTGAAATCAAGGTGAAGGTTGGTTTTAAGACCTTAGACAACTCTTTTGTGGAGATTCCATGATGTTGATCATGCTCACAACAGAAGCAAGCTGCTGACAACATTTGAGGGGAAAAGACTTAAAAGACATACAGTAGTAATGATCTAGTATTATATTTGTGGGAACAAAAAAGAAGAATCCAAATTTCTATCAGATGCCATTTTGTTTCACGCAGCATCTCTAATTTATTTTCTTTGCAACCATTATTAGCTAAAGAGGGGTATTTATTTCTAGACGATCACAATTGAGGGTTCAAAGATAAAGACATCTTCATCTGATATAAATATAATTATGGTTATACATATAATAAACATGGTCAGAACGAAAAAAACATGGTCATGAACAAACATGATACAGATAAAAGAAACTCATGAAGATGTAGGCTTCAAGCACCTGAGGACTACTTTTAAAAAATGCATCATGATTTATTACAAGTTATTGCAAGGCTCACTATTAGCAAAGTACATATATAACCAATATCCTTTTCGATGTTGAAGATGTCAGCAACACGTTCAACATGTCAGCCGTACATATCGTTCTTGACTAGCAATTAGCAAACGACACCAAATCGTCAAATAAAATCGTTTATATTTTGATTAAAAATTGGCTGACATATTGGCCTAATTGCAATATGTTTGCCGACAAAAGAAAGTGAAATATCAGCCTACTTTTTACACAAATTGGTTCTATATCTTAACGGGTAGGGATTTTAACCTTACGTGTTATCCCAATAACTAAAATAAAATTCCAACTCTTTCCTCCTTGTCTTTTTCTTGACTCAAGACTCTTAACCACTCGTCTCTTTGCTCATCTTTGACCGAGAACCCTAGCCCCTAAATACTCAAATTTACCCAAAGTCTACCATTCACCTTCCTCCATACTCCATCACCTAGGACTTGATTTATTGAAATCAAATATTTATTGTAAATATACTTCTCACATGATTTATTGAAATCAAATATTTATTGTAAATATACTTCTCACATGTAGTATATACAATACATATTGTACATAATTATTGATATTCAACAACAACAAAGCCTTTATCCCAAAATCTTTGGGTCGGTTGTTTGAATCATCTTCTTCCATCAGCCTCGGTTATCGGCCATGTCCTCTATAACGCTAACAAAAATCATATACTTATTTAACACTTCCAACCATGTTCGTCTAGGCCTACCTCTAATCCTAGTAGCCTCATTAACTACTATATTATCACTCCTCCCTACGGGAGGATCTACTGGTTTGCATTACACGTCCAAATCGTCCAAGACGATTTTCTCTAATCTGGTGCTCAATAACTACTATATTATCGCTCATCCCTCTTACTTTTCACGGATACACACATTTCTTATTCCATCCTTTAATGTATTGCCATCTTAGCATTCTCATTTGTCTACTCTAACTTCTAAACATGTTTCTTAAGTGCCCAATACTTTGATCTATAATGCTTGGTTGGTTTTTAGAATTTTTCTTTCAACTTTTTAGGCATCTCATGCTTACAATGTACTACACAAGCACTCCATTTCAACCATCATGTTTTAATTCTATGTATGACATTCTTCTAAGTCTCTCCATCATAATGAATTATTAATCTTAAATACTGAAAAGTATCACTTATAGGTATCTCTTGTCTAACTATATAGACCCCCCCCCCCCCCATTTCTCTTTGGTTAATACATATATTATATACACAAATTTCGCTCTACTAATTTTCAATCCTTTAGATTCCAAAGTTTTCCTCTACACTTTTATTTTAGCATCCAACTATTTTCTACTCTCATCGACCAATACAATATCATCCTCAACATCAAACACCATGGAACCTACTATTAGATATGCGTAATACTTTCATCCATAGCTACCACAAAAAGGTAAAGACTTAATGTTGATCATTGATGTAAGCCAATGGTATAGGAGATGGTTTACTATCTCCTCCAATAGGTCGCATCATCATCGTAACTCTTATCATACATATCCTTAGTAGTCTCAATATAACTACTAGGGACTAGTTTCTTCTTCGAAACCAACCACATTATATCCCTAGGAATTCGATCTTAAACTCTAAACCAATAAAAAATAAAACATATGTAAATCTCTTCTTTTTTTCTCCCCAAAATCTACTTATTGATATCTGAAATTTTAAAATGTCTATCACAAACCCCAACATCCGACTTAAAAACTCAATCCGACATCCAACATCTACACATCTTTTTTTCTACGATAAAGGAAAGCCAAATGGAGTAAGGTTGAACCCGAGACTTTTTGCTCCAAGGCGACTTTTTGCTCCAAGGCTAGAGGCTCTCTCTGCTAGCATACATTGTATTCTCACCTTGGGGTCACAACACCTATCTGTGCATTTTTTTGGTTTTTTTCCTTATAGAGCCATCTGCATGATGAAGAGGTTATCAATATCACTTTGCACTCCAGCAATGACATGTTTAATGCAAGGTTCAAAAACTCAGTATCGGGGTATCAGACAATCGGTCTTGGACTCTCCCAATGTCGGCCTCAGTGGTTTTGGCAGTTTTGGATTAGAGTAAGAATCTTGGTTTCTTCATTTTAAGCAGTCTAACAATAGGTAAATAAATAGTACAGTTTAGACAAGAACAATATTTTGTAACTTTAGTTTTACGTAAAAATATAACATTTAACATCTATCATATGTTAGTTTGTTAATTACAGTTATTACAAAATTTAATATATATAACATTTTAGTTGACTTTCAAGTATTTATAATAATATTTTAACACATTATTTATAATGTTTTGAACCATTTATAACAAATTTAGCCTGAAGCAAATCCTTTTAAACGAAATTTGGCTATAACCTAGGCCACTTTTAATGCATAAACCAACCCAACTTGGTGCATCCTACTTATAAGGGGCTTGGGTTTGTTTAAAGTAAATTTGGATCAAATCTGACCTCATCAGAACATAGTTAAGAACCAACTTGTTTGGGTTGAATCTGACCCTGAACAAGACCCTATAGTTATAAGAGGGTAGGATTGTTAGAATCTGGGTTCAGAAGTTGCCAGAATGGGACTACAAAGTGAATCATCACCCCTATGAAGGTTCTAGGGGTTTAACTTGGGTTTATCCATTCTCTTGCTTCATTTTCACAAAGGAGGAAAGAGGGATTTAGGGTTTATCCTCGTAACCTTGTCGCTGCAATATTTAGTCTCCTGTCATCATTGGATGACGTCAAGATAAGTTACCCTTTTTGCCTTTGGACTTCTGTTTTATAGTGATATCTCCTCGCAGCCAATAGAAAATTGTTTTGATTGTACATATATCACTTCATGTATTTAGCTGATGATTATTAATATGGCTTTTATTATTAATGATGATTGATTCATTGCTCTATTAATATAGCTTGTCACATTATGATGAAATTTTCGGAAAAAATGATGAACAAAGAAAGTATGATGTGATGTCGCTAGTGAGATCCAAATATCTTAATACGCTTTATTCTTAAATGTTCCTCATCATAGGATCACTAAGAGAGAGATTATAGAATCCAGAAATACACGTAAACTCTATTCATACTCAAATGATGAGTGTGTCTGATCTCATAAGCCAGTCACTTAAGCAAGAGTGTAAGTGCTCATTATAGAATAAGTTCACCAAATGATCCGACTAACGAATTCCTCAATGGACTAACATGTGCTACACATCAATGGAAAGTCTTACATGTCACCACCACATCTTATAATCATGCAACTATACTTTGATGTTATACCTACGTGATTCTAATCGTTTTACTTAGAAGATATATTGCCGATCACAAAGCACTCCAAAAGCACTTCCAATTAATTTATTGTTACTCATCCATCTTAGCACTCGTATTTCAGCTATGTTCATTTTTTTTTAACATAGTTTCTTTAATTGCACAATAATAGATAAATCATGGCCAGTCTTATGCTTGTCTTAAAGAACTTTGCTTTCAACTCCAACGATATCTTACGATCACAAATCATAAAAACAGGGTATATACGTTTCAGATTCAAACATCACCAATATTATAGCAAGTTGGCTTGCCAAGTAATCAAAGCATGTTGACAAGTCAAAATGTAGGGTACTTTCCTACTTTTCCTTGGAGATTGTAGATAACAAAGAATTGTATGATACACCTCAAAATTCCATCAATTTTTATTTTCAAAAAGAAGAAAGTATCCAAAAGTGAGTGGTCTGCTTCAAGGATAGAGATATGATTCACCATAGTTATCCTTATGGCTTATACAACTCATGGTACCTATGTCCACCCTCTAAATCAGTGTACAACTCCAGCCAACCATCCATTTAACTAAGGGAAAAACGGTCGATAATGTCAAGAAGGTAATAATATAGTGAAACCTAACTCTCTAAGCTCATGTAACCAAAAATCAACTCAATATTCCCACGACCAAAGGTGTCTTAGAACCTGAGAAAAGATGCAATCTGCCATAGCCATCTAAGTCAAGTCTGTGTAAGGTAAAGAATTCGAGATGCAATCTGCCATAGCCATCTAAGTCAAGTCTGTGTAAGGTAAAGAATTCGAGATGAAATCTCACCTTGCATTTCATTAATGAGCTATCATCTATGTCAAAGAGAAGAAACAAAAACCTTTCATGAAAGAGAATTAAATAAACTAAAGGAGACTAGGATAAGAAACATGGAGACGATATCAAAAGCATGTTGATTGGTCCTTGTAGAACTACATAAAATTAGAGATTCCACAAACCTGTCCCAGGCACGCAGTAGCATATCTGAACCACCATTCTCCTCAGTCTTTAACCCGAGGTTTGAAGCAAGATATACAATAAGTCGTGACACATCACATGCAGGAGGAATTTTGAACTTCACAGTGACCTAGGAAATGAGTTCAAAAGATCACTTTGCAGTTGCACTTGCTCATGCGTACAAAATGTTGGATTCACAAAGATTAAGATCATTATATGATTCATACTCATTTGAACCATAAAATTACTTAAATTTAGGGCAGCAAATTAACAAAGCAGCTACTGAGCTCGACCCGACTCAACTCGAGTTACTTAAGAAGCCTGAGCTTGAACAGAAGCGTGAGCTCGATTCCCTTAATGAGTCGAGAGTGAACATAGGAAGCTCAGCTAGAAAGCTGGTGAACAAGCTTGACTCGTTACGGTCAAAGAGTACTCGGCTCGACTCGACTTGACTCGACTCAACTCGATTATGACTCGACTAAGTTATGACTTGACTCGAATCATTGCAGCTCGAGTCAATTACTAGTATTTTAGCAGATTGCCAATGGACAAATCCCACAATCTAAGCCCATAATAATAGAGAGTAAGTTGTATAACCAAGCCCAATACTAATGAGGCATTTGTTAATGTTTGGGAGTCGAGGTGTATAATTGAGCTCGAGCTCAAGAAGATCACAAGCTCTTATCGAGCCGAGTCGAGATGCTCGTGAGATAATTCTAGATCGAGCTTGAACATGACTTTGAAGCTCGAGCTCAGCTCGTTATTTTTTTTTTTTTTTCATAAACAAGCCGAGATTGAAAATGCAACACTCGACTCGGCTTAGTTGCAGCCCTACTTAAATCTAACAGTGGACAGAGGCCAACTACTCCCTTTTATAAACTTCCTACTAATATAAACAAGACAGTAGGATTTTCAAATTATCATTAGGTTGCATTCCAAAAAAACAGAAGTCCGACTCTAATTCAGATGATATAATAATTATTCCTGAAAATCATTACTCATATAGTGAGAGCTATTCAAATAGTGAGGACTGCACACATCCTTATAAGGCCAAAGATCAAGGTTTGTTTGATGCTACAGTGTTTAAGAATTCGTATCTATATGGAATGATTGTGTATATCTTGTGGTGTGTTTGTTAGTAAAGTTTACAATTTTCAACCAAACCAATCATCTTTACGGTCTGACTGTGGATTACTTTGTAGGCAGTATCTATATGCAATTTGGGTGAAAAAAGGAGGTTTTCTCCCATGCAACTTAGCCGTTCCTGATTTTCCAGGTAGCTAGCTTTTTCTGCCCTTTAGGAGATGAATCAATCAAATACTGTTCGACAAATCCAAAAGCCAACAGTAGCACATATTAAGCTACATGCTCTATTCTGCTACAGACAAGACAATGAGGAAACCCCTTGTACATTTGTTAGATATTTTTGACACATTCAAAAATAAATTGTTTCAAATAATATTATTTCTATATTCTCATGCCTCGCATTGGTTTGAATGTTACTCTCAATTTATCCATGTCTATCCAAATCAAATAGTGCCCAACTAATTATCGGGTAGAGTTAACATATTTGGATATGCAATTTCATTATGTCAAAGGAAAATCTATGTACCTTTGTGGAGAGAGAAAAGTGAATCATACATGGATATATAGACTATGGAAAATCATTTGAGCCCATGGATGCAATAATGCAATTGTTAGATGAATAGATGTGACCACTGCCCCAATGGATACACTAGTCGTGATCTAATACTTGTGCTAAAAGGACGTCTAGAAATAGGAGAAAGCACTCATTGGAGAAATACATATAACAGAGATATTCACATTTATATTCTGGAAACATCTTATCACGAGAAACGTTCTACTGTATCAATATTTGGAAAATTGGTCCATCATAGATGGAGAAGGTATATTTGATGATTATCTCCAAACAGAATATACATTTGATGGCATATTTATATATCAAGACAAGTCAAAATTTTAAGACAGCCTAATAAGGCATTCACCAGCTATAAGTGCACCAGAAAACCCCTAACATGAAGAGTTTGAACCATTTAATGGGCCTATACTCGGTTTAATTAATTAGTTTGTAGGGCTCAACCAATGTTATATCTTATTATATTTTGTTGCAATAACGAAAAAAATGCTTATGACTTCAAGTGTCTATCAAAATAATAGATATAACGTCATGGTCTACAATCATACACCGTCGTCAAAAAGCTTATATTTGCATCCAGTGTCTCAGTTCAAAAGTGATTTCACACTAGTATGACACCAATTGTTGTTTGTTCTGTCCCGGTGACAATTCAAAATTTTGAAATTAAATGAGCAAAATGGAGACGTCTGGTTTGGAACGCAGAGTAAGACTCTTCCACCATTTGGAATCAGTGAAAGTGTATATGCTAATTTTCACCTTTTTAGTACTTTGAACTTTATCCTTTTTCACTTTAATACAATGACTGTTTTCCAGCAATGCCATTGATTTTACTTTTAATTTGTTACCCTATGTCAGTCCAGCGTAAGTTTAACAGATTTAGTAAAGACCTACACCTAAAGATCAATAAAGGTCGCATCCCCAAAGTCTAATAGATAACCACCACCGCCACCATATTCTTCGTCTTCCAACCCTAACCCCTAACCCACCACCTTCTTCCTCCTTCCTAAACCCTAACCCACCGATTCTTCTTTTTTGTCCCTAACCCCAACTAGAACACAAAATTTTCATTTTTGTCCATAAAGTTAGGAAGTCTCTTTTCACTTGTACAACCACAGGCGTAGCTACTGGTGGGCTCCAGCCCACCCAGAGCCCGGGGTGGTAGTCACAACAGCTATGATGCTCCCTTCCATTCCTCTTCGGCTCATTAGGGTGCTCCCACTGCCCACAGCTTGGCGGGCTACGGAGACTACATGAAGATGGCTCAAGGTTTACTGAGCCATTCAAGTACTAATGGTCAATGACACTGGGGAAGAAGGGAGTTATGGAGATTACGTAAAGATGGCTCAGGGGTTCCTGAAGAAGCACCGGATAGGACAATATCAAGATGTTTGGCTTAGCGTGGTTATTTATTACAATTATGCTACACAGATCTAAGGGGCACCGTGCGCGTGAATCGAAACCAAGTGACGGTCCCCCATTAGTCCCGGCCCAGACCACGACGTTAGCAGGGGAGCTCAGTTTTTGTGGGTCACAACCTGAACCAGTAGGGAACAGCTACATGGCTTCGGTTTACGCGTGTGGTCCCCCTTTTCGGGTTGGCAAGACTTATTCTATTTATTATGTATGTACTATGTACTAATTATATTCTGTTTTGTGTTGTGCGGATCTATCTATGCATGCACGGTATGGGAGTTCAATAAATGTGCTAATTTGCAATGAGTGTTCGGTTGTCATGATAGAATTTATATTTTATACAGTCATGACACATATTTCGGTAGAGATTTGGGTAAAATGCAAAAAAAAAACACAAAGCAAAATTTGTATCTTTAGCAAAGAAAGTCAATAAATTTTTTGATCTATTAAACCCTCTTATTTTGGTACTCTGATCAAATCACTCCTTCGGTCCGCTATTCAATTTGATCATTATAGTCAAATTTGCAACATCTACCGTCTTTCTGTATATAGGTTTAAAATATTCTGTGTTTTACTCAGTCGGGATGTTTTAAGTTCAGCCGGGCCCTTGCTATCCAACTTATTCTGCTGCTTGCTAAAACCCTAGAAAATTCGAGCAGGCGAACAAACAACCACAAGATCGTTTCTTTTCACGTAAAAAGCAGTAAAGTTCAGAATTTTTTTCTATTGTCTATCAGAACCGAAACCTAACCTTCCGTCCCTTGGCCGCGACGATGAAGGGAGGGTACGTTCCCCGCTGCAACCCCCTGATCGATATCAGCTCCTCGATCCGCTTCCTCTCCGCGGAGACCAGCCCCTCCAAATCCACACCGCTCGCTTCCGAGGAATCCGGAGCCGCCGGAGGCAGATGGCGACCTTCCTCGGCGAGGGCGGTCTGTGCAGAGGATAGGATTCCGGCGGCAGAGCCGAGGATGAGTAAGGCCGCCGGCGAGAAAGGCGATGGTCCGGTGTGGAATTTGGGGGTTTCGGCGGAGGAGAGTCGCCAAAGGGGTGGTGGCTCCGGTTTCGTTGATCTCCATGAAGTCGCCATCGTCGTATTCCTCCTCAGCGCCGATGCGGCTGAGGATGCTGCTCTTCTCAGGATCGTCGACATGTCCGCCTCTGCTTTGCCTGCTATTTTTCGGTCGGTAGACTACAGCGCGAAGAAAACCTTATATTTATTGCGGGAGTTTTCCCCTTCGGCAAGAAATTTGTTTTAGGGAGGTGGGTCTGGCTGGAAATGGAATGGGCCTTAAATCTAAATTGGATTTTGGTTCAGGTTTTGGACCTGTATATTTACTGGTAATTGTAAACTAAACTACGATTAGTTTTAACTAGAATTTACTTTGTAATTTTTTTTATAATTATATTAAACTATTACATGTTTTTCAATTTTTTTTTTGACTTCCCGGCATAACGCACGGGACCCAGCGTAATGCTCGAAACTTTTGTGCACACTGTATTACATGTTTTTTGGCTCGGAACTTTTGAGCACACTGCATTACATGTCTTTGGACCCACTGCCCCCTAATTTCCACCATTTATAAATGGAATGAATAATACGCTCCCATGGCTCGATCCACTGACCTTCTGCCACCCATACGGGATCTTATGCCTCTCATCGGTAACCGTAAGAGTCACTCGAGTTCGGTTATTTTCAATACTTGAAAGCCTCTATAAAAGCCTCGAACAGGCCTCAAAATATACTTGACTATTTAACTCAATAATATAACAAATTTATTTGAAATTTATTTCTATTATTGGTAAATTCTAATCACTAATAGACTCGAGACATCCGTGTGGACTCGATGTTGTTGTTCATGGATTTAAACAAAAATGTAAGGGAGCACCTCGTTCAGTGCAGATGCCTCCTTCGTGCGTGCTAAGGCGTGGAGATCACTCTGAAGCATCGTTACGTTCGGAACTGAAGCACATATACAAGACATAATGTTGTGAACATTGCCTGAACATCGCCTGAACATCGCATGTACAATCATTCCACAATTGTAGCCACTTGGCACGCTTTTACTGTTTCGGAGAGAGAGGCTTGAGCGACTTGTAATCTCAGCCATGCGCCGCCTGTAACACTTGTTTATATCAATAAATAGTTGCTTTACTTCAACTTGTGTTATTCAATGCTTCCGCTATATTGTCGACTCAGTGAACCTGTTACCAAATCGCTATGTGTTTATGACTCCGCTGCACTCGGACAATCTGTGCGACTCTGTGGCTTAGAACTCTTACCGCCAGCCAATGAATCACGGCCTTGCACGGGCGCTGTTCACGCTCGTGCGGCATCACGCCCGGATGGGTCAAAGCGATCGTTCCGCGGGAGCGCTGGCGCGGTGATTCTCGCCTAGCGGGAACGGCCGATTTGCCTGCAGGAGATCGGGGCGTGACATGTTGCAATGTTAGATAGTGGTAAAAAAATTTATTTTAAAACTTTGGTACGATTCATATTTTAGTGGAATAGATCATTAGATCGTAAGAAAATTCACGTATCTAGGAAAGGTTCATTTTAGGGACGATTCAGGTGAGATCCAATGTAGATCTAACTTTCTATTCACTCGTGAGATTCAGGCTATTGATTGTTTGTTGAGAATTATTCTTTAGATTTAAACTTCATAATATATTCTATTTGTCATTTTTTTTAAATATAAAATTTTAACTAGTTTTATCTTATTAATTACATTTCCATAAAACGTAGGTAATAATATATCCTTATTGACATACAACGATTCGTTTGATATCTGAGATGTTAATTTACCAACTAAAATATCGCTTGCTTCTATCCAAGGTCTCAGTATCACAATTCCATTTCTATCTAAATTGTATAACAAATGTGCTTCTAAATGTGGTATTTTCTTAGTTATTCTTTCGGGGCATTGGTTTGTCACATGAGCCTGAATTTCACATTTTCGGATGTGAAAAAAAGTATAAATATCTTCATATACCGAACGTTCACTAATTAGTACCGCTTCTAAAGAATTGTAACATTCCCATGACATATAAGCTACTAATAATTTTTTTTTCTAAAGCAAGTTTCCCACCAACGGTAGCTGCAAAGTCCGTTAAATCTTAAATCATTTAGGATGATGCATCTTTCTCGCACCGGTCACTTCAAGCATGGTTGATGATTAATCCTATGGATAGTACTCAAGAGGAATCTCCTTGAACATTCGGAGGAAGTGAAGACGGCGTATCAGTTAGGACCTTCCTTCGCACAAACAAAGACAAACTAAGGGGCTCAATCAGGTGCCCCTACGATGATTAAGATATAATTAGATGAGAAAAATGAACCCATGATGGAGAAAAGATTTTTTTTGTGCGTACTTTACTCGATGTTAGAATGAACATATATATAGGGGAGGATAGCAAGGATGCAATGACCCCCTTGCCCTTATATTGCACAAAGATTCGTCCATTACCGGGTTTCAGTGCAAAACTTAGGTATACGTGCTTCCTAAAATCTTGAGCTTCAAATTACGTCAGGTCCGAATGGGCCCATTAATGGGCTAGGCATATCATGCCCCGGTGCTGCAGAAACAAGTCATCATTAGGTGTAATATTGTACAAGCCTAAATTGTACTTGTACAAGACAAGAACAAACACGGTCGATATAAACATCTCAGAACAAAGCCATTGCAACAGTAAATAAGCAGAAATTTAATAGACACAAGATATATATAAAAAAGATTTTCTTTATTGATAATTTACAACGAAATTACAACGATTTTAGGCCAAAACAACAACTCGATTACAAACATTATATCTTATTACATGAACGATGCCACAAGACTTACAACTCAGAAACTAATACTATCAACATTGTTCCATATATTATATCATTTATAAACAAAAGATAACATATCCAACCGAACAGCTTTAAGATGTCAAACGAGCTCCAACGTCTCAGTACGTCCAAGCGACTCCATGCACATGTGGAGTTGGGGGTCAGCACATTGAGGAATGTACTGGTGAGTAGTCTCTAGCCAATGGTCTTTCTATTAAATTTTCTTTCTATTCTTGTCTTAGGATCTGTATATATGTGTCGTCGATATATATATATATATATATATATATATATATATATATATATATATGTGTGTGTGTGTGTGTGTGTGTGTGTGTGTGTGTGTGTGTGTGTGTGTCATTGCATCAATTGTTATCCTTCATAAAATATACATGTGTCGTGAATTCGTCCCTACAAACAATCTAATAGGCTTGCAAGCCGATTGACATTAGCATGCAACCTAACTATATGAAGGTCACTAGTGACACACCATCTTGGACTATATATCTGTTAAGACGACGATCCTTCGTGTGTAGGTAGCGAGTCTTACTTATGGTCTCGAAACACCCGTATTGCGATGCATCCTTCCTGTCCGGATAACTAGTCCCACTGAAGGTCCCGCAATATTTCGTACGTGAAATGCATTCTACATAATTTTCTTTTAGGCCGAATCGATCCCTGTGTCCCGATGACCGGTCGAGAAAAGCCAAATCTTGTGCACAAGTTCTCCTTGACCAGGCAAATACATAAACAATTTGACTATAAAACTTATGCATAGTACATAAATTGAAATAAGGAAATATAAAACTTTACTCGTACAACAGTTCACCACATCCAAAATAGTTTTCTGGATACTGTATCCCATCCAACACAGTTTCGTGGATACCACATCCTATCCAAACAATTCAATGGTCCCGCACCACGTTCTACCTTGGCGACTCATCGATCCCAAACATTTCTCCACATTTCTATCTCATGCAATAACAATACAATATTTCACATGTTCACAACAACATTATAATATCCATATTATATAACAACAGTACAAATATTCACAATTATATATAGCGAATTAACAATAATAAGACTATTCTCTTTTATATTAGTTCTTTTTACTTAGTATTAACAAACTTAGAGAATGATCAAAATTACCCACCATATGACAAATCGACTTCATGTTGACTGAGCAGATATCAAACGATTTCTCAAACAAACGATTGATATGATATACGATCTTCTTAATTGGTATAACCATACAAGCGAGCCATGAACATAAACCATCTAATCCGACCAAATTAAGTAAGTCTGCATCACCGATCAAATCCCAAAATTTCTTGCACATCTTAAACCAACCGACTTATACAATACAAGAAGCCAACACAATGCCTTCACCCGAAGCGAGACATTACATTGATCGCATAGATCTCTGCATGATTATTTCACATGCAACCAAGTTCAACCAGACCCTTTGATCCAACAAACTTGTCCAATCAACCGCATGAAAAGGAACATTACAACTTGCACGATTTCCCATTATTGATGTTGCTCGAATGTTGCTCTGAGATTGTTATTGCGGTTACCAAAAATCATACAAAAATGAAATAAAACACGAAGATTACAGCAACTCAAATTTGAAAAGTTTACAAGTTGCCGGAAACAAAATGCTTAAGAATTTGCAACTTAGTTGCTACAAGAAGAATCAGAAGAAGAAAACTCTTGCTTTAATGATTACTCTTGCTTGGATGATTACGATCACCATTGCTCAAAGCAAGATTTGACCATTTTTCGTCAATCTGCCTCCATAAACCAGCAAATTTATCATGTTGAACTTCTGGAACGCTCCTTTCGTCACCCTTCGAAAGATGGACAACACTTGGACTCTCGAACATAACTTCATGGCTTACCGTTGTTGGAAACTCTGCTCTCGTTGCATATATTCTCTATCACCTTGCTAAGAACAAAAACTAAAAATATATATAGAGGAGCCAAACCCACTAGCAGCCATAACTATCCATGACAGACAAATAATCCATAGAAAAACTCTCAATTAAATGTGCGGTTAAGAAACTAAACGTCTATGCTAAAGCAAATTGAAACAGCCACGCTAGACCAAGGCCCAGCAGGAGCAGGAACAAGGTCAAGCGGAAGCACTGGTCGCGTTGTTCCTAGCTGGACCACGCGTTGTTCAAAGCACTAAAAAAATTCTCAAGGAACATGTAACAAACCAATACTTCTTGAAGAATTTGAACCTTACCCTCTACTATAGTAAAATATTCCAATATACCAACCACATTGACTACTACTTCTCATGTGTGCAAGTCAATAAAATAATAATTATATATTGAAATATACACTGCATTATGCCAAAAATTCAAAAAAAAATAATAATTAAAATACACACTTAAATTTTGCCACATGGATGATGCTGGACCACTTCAATAAACCCCAACAAAGGTCTCAGTTGTTTTTGTAGCTCGTGAATGTGGACGAAGCAATGCCCATTCTTTCTAACTTCGCTGTGAGACCATTATTGGATGCTACAGCAATAAGTAAATGTGCATATTACATGGCACAATCTTGCAGTAAAGTATTAGCACAGTTCAGATTACATGACATTCATCTCAATACACACTAATGGCCTTTGCCATTTCTTGATTTACATGTCATACCGCAACACAAGCAGACCCTAATTAAGTACAACAAGAACAATGTAAGGGTTATTCCTGTAGCTAGGGAAAACGTGAGGAAGGAAGAGTCCAACCGTGGAGGAAATGGGAGACGAGAGAGAGGGCCTGATCGGGTGCGAAGACAGGAACCTGGTGACCGGCTCCTCTGACGGTGACGAGCGTGAGGCCCTCCTTGTACTCCACCAGCCACCCTGCCACCTGCTCCTTGTGGAACCAAGCTCTCCACCCTCCCCACCGCCTTTTCCTACCGCGTAGTCTCATTGAGTTAATGCTGTACCTGGTCGATGTGACCGGAACTCGACCATCTGTGTCACCACTGTTGATTGTTCCACCAGAACCATGGATCACACATAATACATGAGTAAAGATTTACAGTATTCTTGCTGTTATTGGTTAAAGAAAGAGAGAATGTTGGATGTTGTACCTGTAGACCCAGACGCGGATACCAGCTTTCATTAGTTTCCTGAGGACGGGGAGTACCGTGGATGGGGAGTCATTCCACTTTTCTATAACCTCGCTGCAAAACCAATAATATGATCGTGCTGATGTTAGTTAAGGTGCTCAATTCTAGCCTAGTGTATGAGTTCAAATGACCTATGTTACCTGGACTCGGGTACGGATGTCGGATACGGATATGTATTCAAGAGTCGGATCCTTCAAACTCATAATTAAAAGACACAGACTCGGCTAAAAAAGATCCAAATTTTGGATACGGGTACGAAGATATGACTAAGATATCATAAAAAGACGGCCTATAATTATAAACAAATAGTAAATTTTACTGAACTAGTTGAATAAATCCCTTAGGGACCGTCCCTTCAGCTTACCTACTACTTTACTACCAGTCTACCATATTAAAATAAATTATCTACTTAACTACCACATTAAAATAAACTATCAACTTCACTTCCAGTCTTCCTTCCGATTGTC
The DNA here is from genome assembly GCA_036927795.1 of Iris macrosiphon. Lineage (NCBI taxonomy): Eukaryota > Viridiplantae > Streptophyta > Magnoliopsida > Asparagales > Iridaceae > Iris > Iris macrosiphon. The sequence continues at coordinate 220,587,776 of JAYESA010000005.1, forward strand.
ACCATGAAGCATGAAGGATTCGATTATCACCATGGATGATCGGATACGGATCATATATCCATATCTATGTCCTATCGGGTTGACACGGAGATTTCTCCTTAAAATGGAGAATCCGGATAACATAGCAAATGACTACTTTTAGTTTAAACAAGGGATGATTTTCCTCCTAGTTCATAGATTAATTATAATTAACAAAATGAAGAGCCAATTACAAGAAGATTTCTGTCACAAACATAAAGTGCAAGATAGAATAATACAACAAAACGAAGCCTTTGTTGGGGAATCACAAGCTTGCCACAGCTACAATTCAGCGGTTAAGTTCAACAGAGCCCAAAATGGTTTTCTTTCCATTTTTCTTGAGATGATTCAGCATTTTTGACTGTAAGCCGAGAGGTACACCAACCGTTCTACAGATAAAGGTTTTTGTTGAGCGTCCAACACTTATTTTTGGTTATTTCTGGGGTTTCCTAATTAGTGCAATTACTTCATTTAAGGTAATAGATTATTACACGAAAAGATCAATACATACACCTACCGAAAGATAGAATCTCGTTTCATGACTATTATCTTTCCAGAAACTGGTTTTAAGTATCTGCTGAATCCTACGCCAAACCTGCAAAAACTACCCAAAACAAAGAACTACCGAAATCGACGCTCATAAGGGTACAAAACCGATACCAAGATTGAGACTTTGAATGTTGAATCCAGGCACAACTATCAAGATAAAAGATACAGATCTTTTATGTTTAGCTCTTTCCACTGGTTGACTACATATGAGCCAGAAATTGTGGTTTGTTCAAAATGTTTTTCACACACTACTCTTGCCTCCTTGAGCCCCACCAGATCCTACAAGGTTTCCTCCAGCCCATACCATTTCCTTTATTCTTCCAGTCTAGCCGCCGTCAACTGGTAGACCAGTCATCAACTCTTGCATAGACCACTTTCTCTTGGACAGTTTATGTTGATATGGTATGTTGAGTGTCATATTTAAGTATAGTATAAGCACATGGGAATATCCTGAGGACATATTTGGGATGCCAGAATATGTCACAGGATATTCCATTATGAGAGGGGATTGTTCTCTCTCAAAGGAAGTATGCACTGGACCTTCTCACAGAAACTGGGATGTTGGGGTGCAAACCTGCAGCGACACCAATAGATCAGAGGTTCAAGATTGATGCTGAGGCTGGAGAACTAGTTGATCGGGACAGATACCAGAGACTGGTTGGCAAGTTGATCTATTTGAGCCACACACGTCCTGATATCTGCTTTGCAGTAAGTGTGGTGAGCCGCTACATGCATGACCCACGGAAGGGTCATATGGATGCAGTGTACCAGATTCTGAGGTACCTGAAAGGTGCTCCCGGGAAGGGACTAATATTCAGGAAGAACAATCACGTGAGCATCGAGGGCTACTGTGATTCTGACTGGGCTAGTTGTGCTGATGACAGGAGGTCTACCTCAGGATATTGCATATTTGTAGGAGGTAACTTGGTCTCCTGGAGGAGTAAGAAGCAATCTGTGGTGGCCAGATCGACAGCTGAAGCAGAGTACAGAGCTATGGCCTTGGGAGTTGCAGAGCTGCTATGGTTGAAGAATATGCTGGTGGAGCTGAAGCTGGATCAAGGAGCCAAGATGAAGCTGTGGTGTGACAATCAGTCAGCTATTAGTATCGCCAACAATCCAGTACAGCATGACAGGACCAAACACATCGAGATTGATAGATTCTTCATCAAAGAGAAGTTGGATAGTGGATTACTGGAGCTTGGCCATGTTCCAACCAGGGATCAAGTAGCAGATGGACTAACCAAGGGACTCGCCTCAGTGAGCATGATTAGAGGATGTGACAAGATGGGCTTAGTGAATATCTTTCACCCATCTTGAGGGGGAGTGTTGATATGGTATGTTGGGTGTCATATTTAAGTATAGTATAAGCACATGGGAATATCCTGAGGACATATTTGGGATGCCAGAATATGTCACAGGATATTCCATTATGAGATTATTGTCATAATGATTGAGATCATTGTATTAATGACTATTAATGACTGTAAGGCTATATAATGCCAATGAGACAATCAATAAAATCATCAACTAATTTCAACAGTTTACTAGTTGTTGAGACAATCGACTGGTCCTGGAGAACCTTGTATCTTATTAGCAACCAGCCGTCTGAGTCCCTGACACGTGCATCGATTGCCTGCCCCCAACTAGTCGACTGATTGTGGAACAGTCTACTGCTCCTGCCTATTCCTCTCAACCTGCCAAAAACCAGTCCACTGTTTGCCATAGCAGTTGAGTGGTCTGGCAGAGACTGCACAAGAGAGTATCTCATCAGCCAGGTTCCCTTCGCTCATTCACCAGCATTTCCTCTTCATTCTCGCTAATGATGGATCCTCGCAACAAATCCAACATTTGGAAACATTAGCTAAGTATGCATCCGATTCCAATCCTTCTGAATCTTCTATCTCCTCTGAACCCACATAACATAATGACCCGTCAAGATCTATATTGTAGGAAGCCTATGCTGGATGAGTTTGGCATCTTGGTCTTAAATCAAACTTGATCCGTAGTTCCTCATCATTCAGGTTTCGATCTAGTTGGCTCAAAGGTCAAAAGCATGTTCTCTAGTCAAGCAGAACGACACTTCTCTTGAACACTGGAATGATGTCTTGTCACCAAAGGCTACAATCAAAAGTATGGTATCAACTTCCGTGACACCTTCAAGACAGTAGTTTGTCATGTTAAATATGTCTGGCCCTGTCCCACGCCATTTTTCCTATTGGCTTTTTGTCAGTTAGATGTTGAAATGTCTTCCTCTTATGGTTTTATTCAGGGAGGAATTTATATGTTGGATCAACCGCTTGGTTTTGAGGATCTGAGGTACCCTGGTCATGATTTTCCAAACTTAGCAAGGTACATGGACTCACACAGGCAACCTAGCACCGGAAAATAAGTTAGTTTTCTTTCCATAAAATTTCAAATAATTGATGTCTCGATGGTCCAGTTTTGTCTACTTCACGACAAGCTTCACTTAGTTTAAACCACTTCAATTTGTAGGGACGCGTTAGATATATGTAAAGATATACAATTATCTTGTCAGCATAATATGAAAGTTATCTCCTTATACAGAGTATGGTATATAAAGCACCTAATATCTCACAAAGAGGACGAAGGGCTTCTGGTTCCACTTGCATGTAGGGCATGTTTGGTTCCTTGAAAGTGGAAGACAATAGCGGAACTCAGTGTTTGGCTGCAGACACAATGTTGGGGAGAAAGTGAAAAGAGTTCATTGTCTTTATCAAACCACCCCCCCCCCAAACAAAAACAAAAACAAAAAATTATAAGCGGGAGAGGGACCGAATTATGAATAGTAAATAGGGGGTACATACAAATAACTCAAGTGGAAATCATCATGGCTCCCAGTTCCTGGCAACCACGTAAGTGATGATTTTTTTTTCCATCTCACATTAGCATTTTTAATGCAAATGTTGGCGGAAGTGGGCGCAGGCCTCCAGACGGCAAGATTGAAAACCTCATCCTCCAATTCTCCGACACAGGCTCTCCGTCGGGACCACGAGAGGAACCCGAGGAGCCTCTTGATGTTGCCAATATCGGAACTGTGAGATGAATCAATGATTTTCGTTACTAGAGATGGAATGACGGCGATTCCTAGGTGGTCGAGGTCAAATTCCATGTTCTGGAGGCTGGCGACGTCCGAGGCGACGATTTAGATACCAATTGCGATAGAGAGAGCGTCATAGAAGAGAATCGAAGCGACAAAACGGAGCGATAAAGCTTGACACTCATCATCATCTATTGCTATTTTTGATAGATTTATGTGGTCATTTTCAAGAATCAGAAAAGTGGAGGAGACAGAAAAGTGGGGAAGAAGATTGGAAAACAGGTGGTTTTCTTTGGAAAAGTAAGAGAGAGAGAGAGAGAGAGAGAGAGAGTAGATAAGTATGTAATTATAATTTAAATTAAAAAATTACATCATTATCCACTAATTAGTATTAGTATAAATAAGAAATTAAAGAATTAGTATTTTATATTTAATATTAGTAATTAATTAAACAATTAGTAGTAAATAATTAACTTAAGTTAATTAAAATAATTAACTTAATTAAAATGGTTAAATAATTATTTAAAAAAATGAATTCTTAACACTTAACTTACAAGATTGATTTTTTTTAAATAATAGTATTAATAAAAAATTATCAACTTTGTTAACTTATTAACTATTTTTGTGTATAAATAATAGTATATACTTTTTATTTTACCGCATCTTTTATAGCCATCCAAACACTGGAAGTGTGAATTTGACCATTTTCAAGTTACAAAATATCACATATCCAAACGTTGAAAGTCATTTTCAACAGATAAAAACTAGTATGAAACTCAAAAACACACACATTTCACTTTCACCAAACTAAAAGTCACTTTCATACTTCCTTACACTTTCAAGCAACCAAACGGCCCCATAAGCTATCAACAATGCTATGGTGACACATGAGATGCGCTTCAAGTAATACACCTCCCAAATGAGAATATTTAGAGCATTTTGGCTCATCTATTTAATGAACCTTGTGAGAAAGACCCATCACTTGGAGTGTATCTTAGTTGTTACTGTATGATTTATTAAAGCCTCTCGTACTGCACCAAAATCCTAGAGCTGTAACGAGGGTTGAGAGTCAAATATTTGTATCATTCCAAATTCATAATTGATCAGCCAACACCATTTACACCATTTTAGGTATAAGAAAACCAAAATCATTATTGATCAGCTAGACACCTTGGACACCATAAGTATAAGGAAACCAAAAGCAATAAGTACTATAAACATATCAGTATCAAAGTCTCTTGCACCCTATTATTTTTGGGGTATAGGGGGTATAAGCTAGAGATATCTATAACTAGATTAAAAAAATGGCCAAAGTTACAAGCAAAACCTGGAGGAACCTAGTATTGTTTATAAGACGGACGACATAAGTATAAAAGATATGTGATGCATAAGAAACATATGAGGTATATAGAGAGACCCAAATTTTAGCATTAGACAGGAGTAACCCTGGTATGACCTGGTATGATTGGCTTATACTAGTCACATAATGAGTACAAGCAAAGCTGATACAGGTTTGTGCCAAGGTTTAAAGTATCGGCCGATACCGATACGTATCGGACGTATCGGATCGGTTTTGTCCCCTGCCGATCCGATACCGACATAAAAGATCGGTATCGGCCGAAACTAGTACAAAAAAGTTCGTATCGGTCTGTATCGGCCGATACGGGACCGATACGGGCCGATACTGGCCGATACGGAAAAAAATCACATCAAATCAGATCATCACAGGAACTTTAACAAAGTAGATGTTCTACAAAAAGCCAAAAAAAAGAAGTAGAAATTGATTCCAGATATATCAAAAATCCAACAGAGAACAATAATGAATAACCAAAATAGTAGACAAAAAAAAACTATAAATAGAGGCAAATTCTTCTATAGACATACACATGATGACTATTGTTTTATTCAATTATAATAAAAAAAAAACTTAAATAATGCATAAATATGTAAATTATTTTTCTTTTTTTTAACTAATTTATTAATAATTATTTAAATATTGTCGATACAGTCGATACCAAAATATCCGATACTCCGATCCGATACCGTCGATACTGCCGATACGGATACTCATACAAACTGTCCGATACCGATACCGAGTTTTTGCACCTTTGTTTGTGCTACCTGTCTTATACCCGATAACCATTAGCTTCGAGTTCCGTATACCTAAAACGAGGTATAATATAATACATTTTACTAGGATATAACATACTTCATACCTGCAAGGGGAGTAAGGGTACGGAAGATGGGTGATGTTAGCATGCAGTGCCCTTTGGACGTCCTCCCTGTTAAAATATGTTTCCACAAAATCCTCCGTACATGGGTCGTACCCTGATGGCAGACTCCATCTCATCCCATGCCAAAGCTCCTAGATATTTCAATTAATCACCACCCATAACTGTTAGTCGTGCACATACACTTCTCTTTAGTTTTTTTCTCCAATAGTTACCATGATAGGGAGAAATAAGAACATACATGTTGAGAGAAGAGACGAGGAGCAGATACGAGTCGTGGCCGTTTCTTGTTTTGAGCTAGGGAGGAGAGGCAGATGGGGGTATAGATGCTGTAGATATCAATGTCGGAGTAGGCCTGGAGGAATTCCCTGACAGCCGGAGAACAGGCCTTGCTTGAATTCCCTCCATCATCGTCCTCCTTGAAGGAGTTGCAATCTCTCCGGACCGCAGTGTATAGCTCGTCTGATATGATGGCATGGCTCCATGCATACTCCACCATTCCCATTTGGTCAGTTGCATCATTCAGAACAGCATTTCCTATCTGCAAAATTTATCTTTAAGGTGCAGGTCGAAAACATATTCACTATCATGAAACTAGCTACAACTGAAAGCCCATCTGGTTAGCAGAGCCAAAGACACAAGATTTGGACTTGAACTACTTTTTCTCTAGGACCCTACTGCTGCAAACTATACAGCCGTAACCTGAATGGTTAGTACTTCTGCCAAAAAGTGTCCAGTTTAGTCTTTTGCACAAGCCTAGGATAAACTCTGTAACTGGAAGAACTAATGCATACACAATTCATCCAAAGATTCAAAATTCTAGGAGCACTAGACCATAGGAGTGTGTACTACCTTGATAAAAAGTAAAAGCCAGCCAGTGAACCTGCTTATTCGACCTTTACTTTTACACTCTTACCCATGAGAAAGAGAAAGCATTTGTCTAGAGAAGAAAAGGAAAAGGAAAAGGAAAAGGAAAAGGTGAGTGAGTAATATTCTTTTTGTTTTGGCAGAACAAGAGAAGAAAAGAAAAAGGAAAAAAAAAAAAACTTTGATAGCAGCTCTTTTCTTTCACTTTAATGATTACAATGTCTAGTATCTATGATGAGAAATTGAGAATTGAATTCATGAATTGCTACACAAGTGTCTAATGTCTTACCATAATTCCTTTTAAATTGATATATGAACCTTTCCTCGAATCTTTGTTTCCTTCATATATAAGGTCTGCAAGCTGGGGAACGTAGTGTCCTGATTGAGAGAGAATATAAGGTTTAGGAATGGTTCAATACACAAAATCACTCATCACAAAAAATGCTAAAGGAAGAAATAGACTATCTCCATTATGGGTTGTTTCTGTTCTCTCTGTCGAGCCATGCGTCCCTTCCCTTATCTAATCTTCTCTTCTCTTGATGTAAGCTTTAACCGTGGAAATATACACTAAAGTCCTTGAAGAATAAACATATTTTACCAGCATAGCTCTCTCCTGAGATGTAGAATTGGTGGGACTTGAAACTAGGGAACCTTTTGAACCATGAAATAAGAAATGCATGTGAATCCTTGGCGGTTATCTCATCCCCTAGTTCTTGTAGATCGGATGATTTATTTGTATAGGAGAAGCCAACTCCTACTGGAGCTTCAAGAAATAGAAGATTCGCTACTGCATAATCATCAATCAATGTGAAAATCACCTTAAATAAATATGTTGATCCCATCTTTCTCCAAAAAGAAAACCTTGAAGAAATATGGAAAAACTATATGCTGGGAATGAGAGTAGAATAAAAGGACTTACCCTTGTTCCAAGAGTAAGGATTTAGGGTGAGGTTGGATCCATTTCTTCGGACCAGGAATGGTCCTAATTCCTGAGCTGCACCATATGCTATGGATGAACAGCCCGGCCCTGGTACAAGTAAATTGTCCATCTTCAGATCAATGTTTCACATAAAGAAAAGTTTCCTTTTAACATTTTTGAGGTTTGAGTAGAACTATGCATGGTTGTTGTAATCCATCTTCGATCTTCTGAATTGAAGCTTGTTTTATTACAGAGTGATATTGTGTACGGAGCGCTGTACTTGGAGACTAGTCGAACGCTAAACTTGATGTCAAGACTCCTAGTTAACCTAAAAAACTTTACTTATTCTGTGGCTTTCTGTTTTTATGTTGGTGAGATGTAGAACATTGTACTGGAACTGGAAATCCATTTTGGTAAATGGGAATCCAGTCCATATATTACTGCATATTGAGAAATCGAGAAAATGGTATAAAAGGAGCAAGCAGTTTGACTTGCTAGCAAGCTAGCAACAAGAACATTCCTGAATCAACAAGTTCACAAGTTACAGGCAAACTATTTCAGGCATAATTTTCAGGTATGTAATGTTAAGGAGAAAGAAAGAGTGGTTCAATAGCCATGCTTTCCATTATTGATAAGAGAATATATATACAACCTTAAGGAAACCCTACTAGGAAGGCCCAATAGATGATCTAGACTAGTTGAACTAACTCTAATAACCACCCCCCTTAAGTTGAAGCATATATATCATGCATGCACGGCTTGTTACGTAAAAACAGAAAAAACAAAAAAACAAAAAAAGGGAAAGATGCTAGCAGTTTGGTAAAAAGATCAGCAGTCATGTCCTGTGATCAGATAAAGGGAGTACATATGTGTTCTCCCATACCAGCATCACGAACAAAATGACAGTCGACTACAATGTGTTTGGTCCTCTCATGAAAAACTGGATTGCTAGCAATAAAGCTAGCATCTTGGTTGTCACAATGCATGGGCAAGGGTTCACTATACTGGATATCGAGATCATCCATCAGAGTTTTAAGTCATATTATTTCATAGACGGTATGAGTCATTGCTATGTATTCCACCTCCGCACTTAATCTGGCTACAATCATTTACTTTTTCCTCCTCGAAACGACTACATATCCACAAACATATGTGCAATCCTATTGGTCTTCGATCCAACGTAGCTGACATCAGAGTAAGATTCAATACTTTTTCCTCCTCGAAACGACTACATATCCACGAACATATGTGCAATCCTATTGGTCTTCGATCCAACGTAGCTGTCATCAGAGTAAGATTCAATCTTCAGATATCTATGATGTTAGTACATGAGGCATCTCCCTGGAGTCCTGTGTTGTATCTCAAGATTCTTAGAGTTGCATCAAAATGAGACCTCTTGAAGTATTTCATGAACTGACTAACTATACCAACATCAAAGGAGATGTAGCCTACTTGTTGCGGTCAAGTAGATTAGCTTCCGAACAAATCCTTTGTACTCTTACTTGGCCTCAAGCCTCCACATCATGATCGGCATCAGGCCACATTAAAATTCAGTTTCATAGGAGTATTAAGGGATACTTACTTTGGAAGAGAACTAGTCCCTTCTTGCTATAGCTACCTCAATGACTAGAAAATAACAAGGTTGTCATAGATCTTTAGTAGAAAAAAAATGGTTCTATATAAGTCTCCTTAATGCTCGCAAGATCCCTGTCTTAAGTTTGCACACAAAATTCTCCTCCTCAGAAATAAATCTGGAAGGTTGCTACATCTACACCTCCTAAGCAAGATCGTTATACACAAAGGCATCTATAATATCAAGCTGAAAGCCTGAAATATAGACTTTGGTTGATGCAAAAGAAAAGAGGATGCAAATGAAGTTGAGTCAAGCAACTGGAGAAAGTATTAAAGTAGTCAACATCATGTCTAGGTGAAAGCCTTCATGACAAAGTGAGTTTTATATAGATGAATAGAGCCATCTGGTAGGTATTTGAGAGTACACACCCATCGGCATGCAACAACGTCACCATTAGGAGGTGCATGAACCAAGTCCCAAGTGCCACAAGATAATTGGGTCTCTCTCTCTTTAGTCATGGCTTGCTTCCAGGCTAGTACAACGAGTCACTCCTAATGAGTCTTGGAAAATGGATATAGTGGCGAGAAACAAGGCAAATTGGCGATAGGAAGAGTCAATATAAACAAAGGATACAAAATCATCAAACACAAGGAGTACATTTATACTTGTGAAGAGCAATCGAGAGATCCAAATCAAAGAAAGACGGACGATCTCAAGTAGGATTTAGATGATTGAATGTAGTTGGGGTAGTAGTAGGGCAGTACAGGGCCTACAGGCAGGTGTCTGTAAATGATAACGAGTACAAACCTGCAATGGTGATAATGTGGGTATGCACTTAGTTTCTTGTATGACCTAAAGAGTGCGAGAAGGGAGAAGGTGGATGCAAGACACATAAGTTAGTTAGTACTTGTTTCTTGTATGACCTAAAGCCTTTCTAGTTTTGCACTTAGTTTTAGTCCCACATTAAAAAGACACAAGGAATGGGAGCACACCATTGTCTATAAATACGTACTTTCCACCACTTTAATGAATCCAGTCAATTAAGTTAAGCCAACTTCTCAACATAGTATCAGAACGGTTCTGATTTTGGATCAAACTCTTTTACCTTAGCAAAACCCTAGCCATTAGCTTTTATCCCTTTTTCTCCTCAAAACACTAATCTTACTCCAAAACCCTAGTCGTCACCACTCTCTCTTCTCCAAATCAAAACCCCAATATTCCTTTTTCCAGAATCAAAACCTTAACTCTAACCATTTCCATTCTTGATAACATAACCCTAAGTTTTTGGCTGCCACATCACTTATTCCTAATCCCGAAACCCTAACCCTAATTTTTTTGGCCGCCTTCCCCTTCCTTTTGAAAACCCTAACCCTAGATCCCTGCCATTGGAGTTCGAGTACATTTTTCAATGATGAAGTAAGGTGGATGAAGACTTTGGTCTGGACTGAACGATAATACGATAATGACCTCGAGTGCTCTGGAGGTACCTGACTAATCTCGACAACGAAGCTCCATATCCTCGATCGGTTACTAGGCTCAATCGCAAGCAACCTTCTCGAAGCCTCGCCAATCACTGGATCCCTAGATCTGATTTTTTTTTATAGTATTGGCATTTTACCATTCTACACTTCCACCAATAACAACGGAAAACATAATCGCGAGATATTCATTTGGCATGTTCTTTCTCATGACATATTCTTATTCTCGTGACTTTACAGGCGATATTTTCCGTCTCATGCTTTCATATCATGATTTTGCAATTTTGGGTACAGTTCATGAGATATTGCTGCTACTTGCCAGATTTTGAGATATTTTGGAGATATCTTTGCCCAGCTCATGAGATATTGCTCCTGGAAGTGAGATTGCATGGGTTATGATTGTTTGCTCATTCACTTGAGAAATTGATGATAGGTGTTAGTATTGTGCTGGTTATTGCTAGCTATTTCATTCTCTACTTATGGGCTCATATATTAGTGGTACATTTTTCTTCTGTCGGTTCTTCTAGTACTCTAATTAGGGTTATTGCTTGGATATTGATATTGTGTTTGCATCTTTGATGGTGATTATGGATTCATCAACTACTCATCTCTATTGTGGCCGTATATGTTCTCTTGCGAATATGGTTCTATATTGTGTTGCTTGGTGCCTTCTACTAGCACCTTTTGTTATTTAGTTCAACAATTTCGGTCTTCTTGCTCTTGTGTGGTTATTGAGTTACGATGACAAGTTCAAGCCTGATTCGTGGTTACCCTCAATAGCATTCGTTCTCTTCTTCGGCTCCCGATCATTTTTCACCTGATGAGATGCAGTGCCTTTGTGGCCTTATTCCTCTGCCTTCCTCGACTTATATATCTCCTGATTACTTCTCACTACAGTCTACAGGAGATGCAGAGTTTGTGTCATCTTTTTTCTCAGTCAACTTGTAGATCTCATATGTTCCTGCTTCCGATATATCATGTTTGACTCATGAAGCTTCGTGTATTCTCGATTCTTGTGTGACCAATCATGTTACTCCACAACCTTTTACGTTTTAACGAAGCTACATTTTCCAAGTTTATTATAGTGGCTAATGGAAAACGACTCCACTTCTTGGATCATGGACAGTGCCTATTACGCCCACTCTTCATCTCTTGTATGTGCTTAATGTTCTTGGTTCATACTTCAACCTTGTTTATGTTAGTTCACTTACTGGATAAAATAACTGCTCCATCACCTCTTTCCTTCTTCATTTGGGATTTGGGATTTTCAATACCAAATGGTTCTTAGCAGAGGTCGGGAGGCAAATGGATTATATTTACTGGATATTCCAACACTTGTTATGGCATTAATTTCTTTCCTTAACTAACATTGATGACTTGGGTCATGCACCCTTGTTACTTCTTCGGAAAGTGCTCTCTTGATTTCTTCTTCTGAGAGTTCTCTTTTGATATATGCATTTTTGACAAACAACATCGCTCTATGTTCCGTTCTTTCTGATGTACTCTAATATTTGGAAGCCTTATAAAATAACAATTTTATTTGGATTTTGCTAATTTGCCACATTTATTGATGATCATTCTTATATGACATGGCTATATCTTCTTTGTGACCACTCTTAACTATTGCAAGTATTACACAATTTTTTGGTTCAGAATCATACATATTTTCTACTATGATTAAAATCATTCAAACAGATAGCGCTCGTGAAGACATATGGAAGGGGAGCCCACCCCTGCCTATAAATATGTATCCCCCACCACTTTAATAAATCAAGTCAATTAAGTTGAACTAACTTCTCAAGAAAAGAGAAGAAGAAGAAGAAGAAGAAGAAGAAGAAGAAGAAGAGGAGGAGGAGAAGGAGGAGGAGGAGGAGGAGAGGAGAATTGGTAATACAAGTATCCTCAAAGACTTTGACATCCACACAGACATACAACTAGTGTGAGAGGATTATAGCAATGTTAACCCTTTTGAAAATGAAAATAGCTAAGAAAGATACATTTGATAGTTGGTGGATAAACCGGTGGATAAAGCATGTCGCAAAGGTCAGGACTTTAGTTTGACATAAATGCAATGAACCAAAAATGCGAGATGTTGCATGATAAAGAAATGAATAAGGAATTCGGTCATCAATAATAGAGATTAGAGAAGGGCATAGGATTCACCAGAAATGATGTAGGACAATATCACTCAACAAGTACTTTGAAGCATTCACTCGATCCTGATGTCAAGAGATGTCGATTCTTTCTTTTAACTACGTCATTTTTGTTGAGAGTTGTTGAGAAGTGTGAACAAAATATGCTTGGTGAAGAATAACATGCGGACAAATCATGGAGCATGTCTTCTAAAGTGTTGTCACTACAAAAACTTTAATTACAAAGGTGAACGGTGTTTTAATTTCTTGATGAAAGATTTTAAACATATCACAAGCCTAGAGTTGATTCTTCAACATATGGATCCAAATGAGACGAGAATAATCATCAATAAAGGTAATAAATACCAATAACAAAAACAAACTAGACATGAGTAGGACCTCAAATGTCAGAATGGACCTACTCAAACAGAAATATAACTCCATTTCTTGACTCTAGAAGGGAAAGAAGAACTAAAATGCTTGCCTAACTAATAAGTTTCACACTCAAGACAAGATGAGGTGATCTTCAGCGGAAATCCCATGCTAATGAGAGAGAGATTTGTTCAATAGCATTGCTTTTCACTGTTGATAAGCAAGTATAGATATAACCCTAGAAAACCCTACCCTACGAAACCCTAGGAAGACCCGATAGATAGACTAGACAAGTTGGGCTAATTCTAACTCTTTAACATGTATTACAGTTCCATCATGTGACCCAAAAAAATATTATATTAGCACGTCAAACTTTTTTATTGTTTTGCAATTTCTATAAATGCTTTATGAGCTGTTTCACTGTTACAGATTCACAAGCTTCTGAGATTTGCTTAAAAAGCAAGGTTCAAAGTATCGGTATCGGAATCGGTATCGGACCATTCCTATGAGTATCGGGATCGGCGGTATCGGTAGTATCGGCGGTTTCGGATCGGAGTATCGGATTTTTTGGTATCGGAAAGCAAACAACTATGCATAATTTAAAGTATTTTCAGTATTGTTTCTTAGTATTTTTGATATTGAATGAAATAGTAGTCATCCTTGTCGATTGATTTATATACGATAGATAAATTTTCCTCTTTTATATGTTTTTACAACCTTATTATGCTTTTATATCCTTTCTAATTGGTCTTTTTAATTCAAATTTTTTTGCCAAATTGACTGGAAAAGAGACCTCTAATGTCGGTATCGGTCAGTATCGGGTATCGGTCGGTATCGGATCGGGACATGCCAAACTGTATCGGTATCGGCCGTATCGGATCGGTATCGGCCGATACTTTAAACTATGTTAAAAAGGTATAGGATTCAATAGGAGTCCAAAAAGGGATTTTGGTTTCATTTCCCCCTATTTTAGGTACTTCCGCTAACTCTTTTGATTCCTAATTATTCGTCGCCATACCATTTTATTGATATCAACATAAAAACAATCAATAATAGAATTCACCCCAAAAGGATTATTTCTCCATAGTGTCCTTGTGAGTTATTTTTCGAAAGAGTTAATTGTCCAAATGATGCATGAGGAATGTCGTTGTCGTCATTTTTGTGATTAATTTTTTTTTTGGTTAATTTGGTACCTAAACTTTGTATTTTGGTTTAAAGAGTGTCTAAAGTAGGTTTCGTTGGTACTTTTGGATGAAAAACGTTAAAAATGGACATATTATGGTTACATGTCTTATTTTTCAGGTTATTTTTATCCCGATTAGCCACTACGTCGGCTATGATTGATTGTAGTGCCGTCATTTTGTACTCGACAAAGCTATTGTTTATGTAGAATTTCTTCGAACACTAATATTCGTCTGAAAATGACAATCCAACAACAAAAAACTTGACAAAAATTAACAAACTAACCCTGAAAAATAAGCATGTCCATTTTTAACTGTTTCTATACAAAAGCACCAATGGAATCTAGTTCAGCCAAACACTCTTTAAACCAAAATAAGAAGCTTAGGTAACAAATTAACGGAAAAAAAAAAAAGTTTAATCACCAAAAAGGCGACCACGACAATCCTCAGGCACCATGGTCAATTAACTCTTTTCGAAATTTAACACTTCAAACCTAGATCTTATGTTCTATATGCTCCATTTAAGTAGCCAAAGGAAAGAAACCAAGCTACTCTGATGCTTCTAGATTCCTACACTGTTGCGTGGACACGGACACAACACGGCCTACACTTTTGGAGCGTCCGCGCCTTAAAAAGAGGCGTTCTCGGCGTGCCTCAAAGCCACATTTATGATTTACTGTAGTTCTCTACACATAACATGATCATTTGTGTCAGAAACAATATCACGTTGCATGTGTGGAATTGAATTTCCTCAGTAACTAATACTACTACTACTACTGACCTCCGTTGAGCCATAGAAGCAGTGGCTTCTCCTCTTTCCTCTCTTCCGCTTCGAAGAACCAGTAGAAGAGGGCCTTCCCCTCCCCGACCTTCACGTAGCCGGAGTAGTGCCGGAACCCCACCTCCGGCTGCCCCGGTAGGCCCCACACCCGGTCGGACTCCGCCGCATCCCCGAGCCGGACCCGACTCGAACCCGCTCCATTAAGAGCCGCTGCCAGTAACAATAGCGAGAGGAATGCGGATGCGGAGGAGCTGGTGCTCGCCATTTCCCCCAACCAGAGAAATTTGAAGAATGGGCGACGAAGACGAAGAAGTGATTGGGCTTTTGAGGGCAGGAAAGGCCGGGACGGGAGCGTGCAGGAAATGACCAAGAAATTACGGAACTGCCACTGGTGTGGTGTTTGTGGAAGGAATAATTATTAATGTGACAGCCGACATTGATAGGGTGTCAGGCGTGTCCTTTTCCGGATTTTTACAGCGATGCTGCCTCCGCTAGTGGCAACCAACCCTTTTTTTTCTTTTTCATTTTTTTTCTTTTTTTTTTTTTTAACGGCTCAGTATTAAACGTAGAGTCAGCGTTCGGTTTATTACAGCCAAATATATATATATATATATATATTTACTAGTATATACGCACGTGCGTTGCACGTATTTCATATTACTTGAAAAAAATAGTTTATTAAAAGAACAACCGACAATTTCTTAATTTTATTATAGGTGGAAATATAATAGGAAAAGTTGGAAAAAATTAATTGACGAAAATATGAAAGATTTCTCTTATCTCTTGGGTTCATGTGCCTACTTTGCATGCATGCTTTATTAACTTTTGTTTTATTCTCCAAACTACCTACTTTGCATGCATGTATATCTTTGTTTTATTAACTATCATTCCCCAAGTTGTCTCATGCATGCATACATACATTTAATACGTATTTAATTACTGTTTTTAATTACTTAGATATCCTTATCAACGTTAATACATATTGAAATATAATGAAGGGTATTTTTGGAACGAAAAAGTTTCACGGTGAAGCCTATTTTTGACATTATATAGTACAATATATATATATATATATATATATGAAAAAAAGATATGCCTACATGAACATACACATATGGACCAATAGAAATAGATTCCTATATCCCATGTGCACTAATACACTCCATTCCTATTGAATTCATTTCTATTGGTCCGCATATGCATTACCTCATGTAGGAATATGAGCCTATGGTTCATATCTCGTTTAACATATATATATATATATATATATATATATATATATATATATATATATATATATATATATATATATATGGGAGGGGATTATGAGTCATGTTTTCGGAGCTCCATCGCAGTCCCGCTCTTCCCAACCGTCGGATCGAGCGGGGCCCCACGCGGGCTCTCCGATCCGACCTGCGAGGGAGGCGGGAGCTTTGGCGAGGTTCCGGGAGTTTATATATATATATATATATATATATATATATATATATAAAAGAGATTTTGACTTATTTTACACTTTATCTATCCATATTAAGGGTGCAACCCATATTGTTTCCATAATGTACAAGTCCTTCCACTTTTGACGGAATCCGTCCAGTGATGACGGTCAACTGCTTTGATCAATTTTTTGGACCAAAATGTCCCTCATTTCTTCTTCATCTTTTCTCTCATCTGTAAAACCCCTAATTCTGAAAACCGTATTAACTTTTTATTAATTAATTAGTTAATTTATTTAGTAGTTATGAGCTAAATAGAGGGAATAAGATTTTATTTAATTTTTATTTGAGGTGTTTGTGCATCTAGGGGATTTATGGAGCCATTATAAATGTTTTCTAATTTATTCCATGAAGAAGATGTCACGCCCCGATCTCCCGCAGGCTAAATCGATCGTTCCCGCTAGGCGAGAATCACCGCGCCAGCGCTCCCGTGGAACGATCGCTTTATGACCCATCCGGACGTGATGTCGCACGAGCGTGAGCCACGTCCGTGCAAGGCCGTGGTTCATTGGCTGGCGGTAAGAGTTCTAAGCCACAGAGTCGCACAGATTGTCCGAGTGCAGCGAAGTCATGAACACATAGGCGATCGGTAACAAGTTTACTGAGTTGACAATATAGCGGAAGCATTGAATAACACAAGTTGAATTAAAGCAACTCTTTTATTGATATAAACATGTGTTACAGGCAGCGCATAGCCGAAATACAAGTCGCTCAAGCCTCTCTCTCTGAAACAGTAAAGGCGTGCCAAGTGGCTACACTTGTGGAATGATTGTACAGGCGATGATCAGACGATGTTCACAATATTATGTCTTGTATATGTGCTTCAGTTCCGGACGCACCGCTGCTTCGGAGTGATCTTCACGCCTTAGCACGCACGAAGGAGCATCCGCACTGAACGAGGTTCTCCCGCACTGTAAACCCCCTCACCAAAAATAGGTATTTTGTGTGTATTTTATATTATTATATTTATTATAGATTATTTTAAATATTGAATTTTTTTAGAGTATTCTCTTAGTTAATTAGAAAATAAATTTCTTGATATATTTACTTATATAAATATTTATTTAGAATCATTTTTAGGCTATTTTAGATTTTTGGAGATTTTTAGGTAATTAAAACATAGGGAACGTAAATTTCTAGGACTTCTATGATTTACTATACGACCATACTTGCATGTTGTTCCTACCAAATATTTATTTTAGTTTAAAATATTTAATTATATTTTTCTGTAATTTATTTAGAATTTTAAGAAATTTATTTATATTTTTAAAATTATTTAGGATTTATTTGGATATATATAGTCTTAATATTAGATAGATGCTAATTTAGTGTTAATAGATATTAATAAGATTTTATAAATTATTTGTATTATCTTTAATTATATTTAAGATTATAAATTATTGAGATAAATTCAAACTCTATTTTAAATTAATTTAAATCATGAACCTACTAGGAAAGCAACTTCATGCATATCCTATCCTTATTTAAATTCAACATAATCCTATCCAAATTAACCAATCCTAGTCGTATTTAATTAAGTAGTGTCCACCATTATAAATACCTCATACTTCATATTTTTTTTCCCAAATTCCTCTCTTTTTCGTCCAAAAATAGTCAAAATTCGTCATAAATTCAGCCTCATTTTCTACTAGTTATGACGAATTAAAAAGACGATATCTCCTAGCTCCGGGCTCCAAACGAGCTCCAGTTTTTTTTGTTAGAACTATATCAAGGTTATTTTTCTGATTATATAATTTATTTTAATAATTTATGAACCTATTTTTCAGAAAATTCTAAAAGTGTCAGATGTCCGAAATCAGACGCGTTTTCATATTTTTGAGATTTTGGGAGATCCCGAACTCGGAATTACGAGCCGTTTGAAGTTTCGAAAATATAACATGATAAAATTTCATAAAATTATTTTTATAGAATTTAATATCCAAGTTTAATCTACTGTAAAATTTGTGCAACGTAGACGTAAGTAGGAAACCACCGAAACTGTCATCTTGGCGCCCTTGTGGCCACAACTCTTTATCGACTTGTGATTTTATGAAATTGTCGATTCTAGTGTTCACGTAGCATTGAAATATATAGGATTCCACACACAAATCCAGGATTTGAGTCGGTTGACTTTTGGTCAACGAATTACCTCGATTTGCGTGCCACTGATCACAAATCCTTAAAGTTGACTTTCTTTGGACCAAAATTAGAGCTTAACAATAAATCAGATTATAATAAGATTAAAATAATAATTTAGGTTATTTTATTCAGAGTTAAAATAAATTAAAATGGAGGAACCTATTCACCCACTTTTGTAATCTAACTTGTTTAATTTATGTGACGGGTAGATCGGACGACGCCTTGAGTTGGGACTTCATCATTTTCAGACCAGACAAGATACCTTGCCAAATTACTTATAGTATTTTGCATGCTTAGTATATTTTTGTATATTTATTGCATTTCTGTTTATTCATTGCATATGTAGTTTCTTTCAGTCATTACTATATATTAGATATGTTGACACACACATGACACTTAGTATCATGAGAGAACAATCATTAGGCGTATGGGCTTTTAACCACTCTGGTAAACCGTAGTCACTAGCACGCACTATGGTGGTCGTGTCCGATGGTCGCTACCCCCGAGGTATGTCGATTGATGGAGTCCGAGGGTCGCTACCCCAGAGGTATGTCGGCTGATGATGTCCACTGACGAGCGTATGAGTTGTGAGGATTAGATCGAGTAGCCTACCCTTGCCCATACGTCAAAAATTTGTCCTTATTTGCATTCATATAGATTGTCTTGTACAGCATACTTATTTATTTTCAAATTATATGCATGTTTACTGTATTCAAGTTGGCTCACTTTTCTGTATCTTGTTACGTCCCTATGAGGACCTGGTCCCCTGCCAGGTGTATCTATTCTTGAGTATTTGCAGGAGCGCAGATTTGGATGGTTATATATGTTTCGTGGATGTCTTCTCTTCGAGCCCGTGGTCGTTAGCTGGTATTCTTATATTATATTTATTGTGTTGTACCTTTACCTTCGAGTTGGTAGTAGATTTATTTCCATCCAACTATCATCCTTAGATACTTATATTGAGATCTAGTTTCATAGATAATGGTTATTTATTTATATTGATTTTCGTGGATGAGATTTAGATTATATCCCGTGACTTGTGACATATGGTATACCACTTGTGGATTTGATATTCATATTACAACGTACGTATGGGTTTGGTTTCCATATATTGGAGTTGTCATATCCATGCGGCTGGCATGCTTACGTATCCTAGTCCTACGTATTTTTGGGACTGGGGCGTGACACGCACTCTACATACAAACTGGTGGATTATCAGTACATTGAATGCACTGGTGGGAAAGCTACTCGCCCGCTCGACAAATTCAAATACGTAATACAGGTTCTGTGCACCAACTATTAAGTTGTCTTTGTAAACCCCCTAAATTTTTTCAGGAATTTTTAATTTGGATTTTCACAATTTTTTATAATTTTCTGGGATTTTTTACTAATTAACACTAAGGTGTTTGGATTTTTAAATAATTTATAAATGATGTTAATTAATATTAAAATATTTTAAAAATAATATTTTTAGGTGTAAAATAAAAAATTAGACATAGGATAATTTTTCGAAAATTTATTGGACCCCGGAAGTATTTTTAAAGCCCTAAAAACTAAGTCTAAATAAACCGAATTAAACCCTAGAAATAAACCCGGTTCAATTGAACAAAACCAAACCAAACCGAACCAACCCGACTGAACCCGACCCGGTTTAATTCTAAACCCAGTCCCTATCAGGTCGGGTCGGACCCGAAACCCGGATCCGAAACCCGCACCCGAAACCCGACCCCACCTCCTAGCGAATCGGGACGGATTTAGATTAGACCCGACCCGGACCCATAACCCGAACGGAACCCTAATCCTAAACCGATTCCTCCTCCGACCGCCCTATTTAATTCCCTCCGCCGCCTGAACCCTAGCTTCGCCACCACCCTAATCCGCCTATCTCCGCCGCTCGCCTCCGTCTCTCTCTCCCCGTCGAGCCCCGGCCGCCTCGACGCCAACCCCCACCTCACCGTGCCTCACCCTCAGCCCCGCTCCTCCGCCCTCAGCCGACGACCTCGACAAACCCAGAGACCCTCGCCGTCTCCCCGTCGAACCCCCAGCGCTACTGCCACCGCCTACCCATCTCCACCCCGCCTCGATCACGACCCCGCAACCGTTCGACCCTCTCCCCGCTCCACCGTCATCATCCCCGGTCGCCCACCACCACCACCACCAACTCTTCTCCGCCCTCTCCCCGACCCACAATAGCTCCCCTCGACCTCGCCGGAGCTCCTCTAGCACCCTCCGTCCCCCGCAGCACCTCGAGCCGGCCACCTCCCTCAGAGCTCAACCGACCCAGCACCCGGCCGCCTCCGCCCGACGACGAAGCGCCTCCCTCCGGCGAAGGCGGCCCTCCAGACCCTCCTCCGACGAAGTCCGATGCCCCAGCCGCTGTGGTGACCGGAACCCTAACCTTAACCCTAGCTACAGTGGACAATGTTCCCTTGTGTCGTGTTAACTCACGGACACGAGAATCCCGGTTTCTACGGAGTCCTGTTCAGGTAACCCGTTCTCTCTTCTCGTTGCCCCATTTTTTGTTCCGTCAGTTGTGACACGTAGGCTGTGTAACCCTCTCGATGCCCGTGCAACCCGCTCGGTGTGTCGCGTCCTATGGCGATCGCGAACCGCGATCCAAAAATAGGAAAATTAATACCCTATTTTTTCCCGGAACTGAGTACGCCCCGCCAAATGGGATGACTTGGTCGTGTGCGGTCTTCACCGAAACATGTGCGTCGTTGATACGGACGTGCGAGATTTTACAGAAGTTGATTTGGATGTACGTGCACACCGGAATCAACGCGTATCCGCCGACAACGCCCCGTATCCGCCTATTCTGGAATACGTCGTAACTTTATGTACACACGTCAGATCGAAACAAAATTTTCCCATCGGACTCGTAACAATATGCTGGTCCTGTGACCCAAGTTTGGTTCGATTCTGAGAACGTTGATAAAATCGCGTATCATGGGCCCCACGGCTCCACTTGACGGGCGATTTTGTGACCGGCTCATCGGAATCCAATTCTGAAAGTTCCGTTGGGTTCGTATCATCGTTCTAGACTTGTTGACACTGAGTTTGACAAATTTGGAGACTATTAGTTCTGACACATTTTTTGGTGCAAAGCGGCCCACATGTGGACCCCACTTTGACCAAAAACTGTTATTTTTGCCCCTGTGTCCAAATTGGACTCAAGGACAGGCGTTTCTAGCTATTTGATATTTTTTGAATCTGATGGTGATGTTTATTTCAGCAACCGGAGGAGTACCTGCAATTCTCACTGAGACCAGAGCTACAGTTGGAGCCAAAATCCCAGGCAAGTGTACCTTGTCACCCTTACAGTGTTGTTACTTATTTCCTTGACTTATTTATATATTGTTGTGCATGCTTAATCTAGGACCGTGTGACTTTAATTAGCCTATGATTAATAGTCGGGTGCCAACACCGTACGCGGAGTTGTGTAACGTCACCTAGAGATGGATATCGTGATCCTTTACATTCTCGTGCTTGTCTTATCATGTACATCATAACCCAGGACACTTGACACTATTTATGAGGCAGAATCTTCCTGAGATATTCATGGTGATTCTGTATAGAAAATATGTTACATGACATATTCTTTTGCTTAGATATTATATGACTTGTTGCATTAGTTATGATCTTGTGTGGCATGGACATGAGACGTCGTGGACATGAGACGTATGATTACATTGGGTGGGAAGAGACACACAGGCTACAGGTTGATTATATTATGCCGGCGTCTCAGTCTCTCTCCGAGCTAGACAACCACATGATATTACTGCTACCGGCTTCTCGACACAGAGCTTGTAGTGGTTTCAGCCTGAGTTCTAGTGATGCTCTCATCTTGCATTCACTTAGCTGGTTATATATTTACCCTATTATTTCATTTATTGCTGCACTGCATTTATTTTGGCATGAGTTATTTTGTACCTTGCTATGTCCCCTGAGGATCTGGATCCGGATTATGTCCCCAGATATAGCAGACGAGATCTATCCCGAGGTATACGGGACCGGAGCATTAGCAGAAGCAGGAATAGGTGCATACATTAGAGCAGTACCAGAACCCGAGGACGAGATCGTGCCAGAGGACTTCTCCTGTGGATTTATATACTCAGTTATTTCTGTTTCTAGTTACTTTATTTCCTGTCTATTGTATTGATGTATCAGACTTATTCTCGGGTTGTTCCCCGAGACACTTTTATTGAGATATGTTAGATTATATCTATTTGCATTTATTCTGGCATTTGATCTGTGATTATCTGTTGTGGATGAGATTAGAATAGACTATGACTTGTATCATTGGACTTACTTATTGTTGTACTACAGCTTAAGTATGCCCTGATGGATCCATTAAATTGGATTTGTCCATCGGTGTGTGCTGCTGGCCATTGTCACGTGTCCAGTCCCTCGATATTTTGGGACTGGGGCATGACAGTCTTTCTAGTTGCCTTAGGATCAGTTTCATGCAAGATTTGAATAGCCTAGTTCGTGTGGCAGTGCGCCGTGCGACATGAGGGAAAATACGACGAGACTTACCAACTTACCATTTTACCTTCCCTGTCCAAGGCAAACATTAGTAATTCATGCATGGGCAAGTATAACATTCAGGGGCAGTAGCATATGCAAACACGAGAGTCGTTATATCAAGATCATTCAGGTATTCAGTTGTTTCTTGATGCGATGCCAATGACTCGCAGGCGGATAGCCGCTAAGCGATGATGACTTATCTATATGAACATGAGTCGCTTGCATAGCCATAAAGGACAGGTGTAGCATATGAAAGAAAATAAAATGCAACGCACGGATCAGGAGTGCTACAGGTCATTCCTTCCAAGTCAGGCGGCTACTTAGTCTGTGAGCAAGAATGGCGTGAAGGATAAGTTCACAGGCGCTACACGCCATTCTGCCCGAAGCAGGCAGACTAACAGGGTTCCTGTCTGGATCGGATCGGCCCGGTGCCCCGGAGATCGTCCGCAGGAACAGAGATCCGGAGAATCTTACTTGAAACAAGTTATCCGCGACATGTAGGTCAGGGTCAGGTGCAGGAACAAGTTCGAGGCAGGATATATATATATGGAACAAGTTCAAGTCAGGATATATATATATATATATATATATATATATATATATATATATATATATATATATATATATATATATATATATATATATATATATATATATAACTTGTTGAGGCAGGATCGTTGATTCAGTAGTTTGCTCCATGAGCTGTGATTCAGGGATTCATTCATTCAGGGTGCAGATTTCCTGGTTCGGGAATTGCCTTGGTGACCTAACGGTCCCGGATACTTGCAGGTTCATTCAGGCATGGAACGACTACGTACTAGTCTCCTAGGGTTTGGATGAAAATAAGGCAACAAACAAGCAGACAAGCATGCATTTGTGTAAACACAAACATTCACGTTAGCTCGGGCCCGAAGATAAGCCGAGAGGTGAAATCGTTAGGAGACTTCCCGAGCAATACATTCTAGGGTAGCATGCGAGGGTCTGAACATAAATAAAAGTAATGTTTCATTTCCATGTTCTAGCATAAGCAATATGAGTTGGGATTATTCCCTTAGCTAGGTGCGTTGGATTCTTATTAGCATGCAGGGGTGATTCACCTAGTGACTAGCATGAATATTCTATATTTTATGTGTGCTGGCTAAGCAAAAACAAGTTCACCGTAGCCACCCACCTTAGCGATGATTCGCCTCGGTAGAACGATACGTCAAGCGAGCCTCTGAAAGCCTAAGCTGAATTCCTATGGGGACAAGTCTGGCTATCATTTGCTTCTTGTTTGAGGCAAAGCGGGTTGGGACAGTTGCACTTTTGCCATTTGAGTCGGCAGTCCGCTAGAATGGAACGGGGTGTTACATCCTACCCAACTTAGAAAAAGTCTCATCCTCGAGACTTACTGAGGACAAGCAGTACGTTTCAATCAATTTTGATTTAACGATACAAGGCTGAGGCAAACCTATACAAGTCGTTGTACTTGTTTATTTGGATATTCACTTGCACAAGCATCGAAATCGGCATATCGCTTAGTCTGGATCGTGCGCACTTCTAGCGTGAGCACGTCAACCAGCTTAGTGATAGCGAAGTCTTAGCACTCGAGTTTTACCTTTTCTTAAGTCTTGGATGGTGTACAAGTTCAAGGCGTCCCTCGAATAGATGCATTCAACCAAACTTAGAGTTAGTAAAATCGGACAAGCTACTAGTGATACTCTCAAGGGTTCACACAGGTTGGCACAAAGGCCACTCGCAGCACAATATCATACAAGCAAGCACATCATATCATTAAAAATGTATTTTGAAAGTATTTAGACTTATTGTTGGAACATCCCATCGAGCATTGAGAGAGAGCGTGCACTTAACCCACGAACGAGCTTTCGAAACATATATATTCGAAATGAAGTCTAAAGGCGTAGAAGCCAGGCTCTGATACCAACATGTCACGCCCCGATCTCCCGCAGGCTAAATCGGCCGTTCCCGCTAGGCGAGAATCACCGCGCCAGCGCTCCCGCGGAACGATCGCTTTATGACCCATCTGGGCGTGATATCGCACGAGCGTGAGCCACGCCCGTGCAAGGCCATGATTCATTGGCTGGCGGTAAGAGTTCTAAGCTACAGAGTCGCACAGATTGTCCGAGTGCAGTGGAGTCATGAATGCATAGGCGATCGGTAACAAGTTCACTGAGTTAAAAATATAGAGGAAGCATTGAATAACACAAGTTAAATTAAAGCAACTCTTTTATTGATATAAACATGTGTTACAGGTGGCGCATAGCCGAAATACAAGTCGTTCAAGCCTCTCTCTCTGAAACAGTAAAGGCGTGCCAAGTGGCTACACTTGTGGAATGATTGTACATGCGATGATCAAGCGATGTTCACAATATTATGTCTTGTATATGTGCTTCAGTTCCGGACGCACCACTGCTTCGGAGTGATCTTCATGCCTTAGCACGCAAGAAGGAGCATCTGCACTGAACGAGGTTCTCCCGCACCCTGCATACAAACTGGTGGATTATCAGTACATTGAATTCACTGGTGGGGAAGCTACTCATCCGCTCGACAAATCCAAACACGTAATACAGGTTCTGTGCACCAACTATTAAGTTGTCTTTCTAGTTGCCTTAGGATCAGTTTCATGCAAGATTTGAATAGCCTAGTTCGTGTGGCAGTGCGCCGTGCGATATGAGAGGAAACACGGCGAGACTTACCAACTTACCATTTTACCTTCCCTGTCCAAGGCAAACATTAGTAATTCATGCACGGGCAAGTATAACATTCAGGGGCAGTAGCATATGCAAACACGAGAGTCGTTATATCAAGATCGTTCAGGTGTTCAGTTGTTTCTTGATGCAATGCCAATGACTCGCAGGCGGATAGCCGCTAAGCGAGGATGACTTATCTATATGAACAGGAGTCGCTTGCATAGCCATAAAGGACAGGTGTAACACATGAAAGAAAATAAAATGCAACGCACGGATCAGGAGCGCTATAGGTCATTCCTTTCGAGTCAGGCGGCTACTTAGTCTGTGAGCAAGAATGGCGTGAAGGATAAGTTCACAGGCGCTACACGCCATTCTGCCCGAAGCAGGCAGACTAACAGGGTTCCTGTCCGGATCAGATCGGCCCGGTGCCCCGGAGACCGTCCGCAGGAACAGAGATCAGGAGAATCTCACTTGAAACAAGTTGTCCGCGATATGCAGGTCAAGGTAAGATGCAGAAACAAGTTCGAGGCAGGATATATATATATGGAACAAGTTATATGGAACAAGTTCAAGTCAGGATATATATATATATATATATATATATATATATATATATATATATATATATATATAGAACTTGTTGAGGTAGGATCGTTGATTCAGAAGTTTGCTCCACGAGCTGTGATTCAGGGATTCATTCATTCAGGGTACAGATTCCCTGGTTCGAGAATTGCCTTGGTGACCTAACGGTCCCGGATACTTGTAGGTTCATTCAGGCACGGAACGACTACGTAGTAATCTCCCGGGGTTTGGATGAAAATAAGGCAACAAACAAGCAGACAAGCATGCATTTGTGTAAACACAAACATTTACGTTAGCTCGGGCCCGAAGGTAAGTCGAGAGGTGAAATTGTTAGGGAACTTCTCGAGCAATACGTTCTAGGGTAGCATGCGAGGGTCTGAACATAAATAAAAGCAATATTTTATTTCCATGTTCTAGCATAAGCAATATGAGTTAGGATTATTCCCTTAGCTAGGTGCGTTGTATTCTTATTAGCATGCAGGGGTGATTCACCTAGCGACTAGCATGAATATTCTATATTTTATGTGTGCTGGCTAAGCAAAGACAAGTTCACCATAGCCACCCACCTTAGCGATAGTTCACCTCGGTAGAGCGATACGTCAAGCGAGCCTCTGAAAGCCTAAGCTGAATTCCTGTGGGGACAAGTCTGGCTATCCTTTGCTTCTTGTTTGAGGCAAAGCGGGTCGGGACAGTTGCACTTTTGTCGTTTGAGTCAGCAGTCCGCTAGAACGGAATGGGGTGTTACAGGAGACCCTTTGGACAGTTGCTAGCTTAATGGTATACACAAATATAATTTCTTAGAAATTTTCTATGTATATATATATGTATATATAATTAATTAGAAAAGAATTTCCTATTGGATCTCAACCGAAACCTAAAACCTCTATTCTAAACCCACTACCCGTTTAGCTCCTACCCGAACCCATTAGGAGAAGAAAAATATCAACAACAGCAGTAGCAAAAACCAACTTTTCTTTCCCTTCTCCGTGCGTGTGAGCCAACTTATTCTACCGCCTCTTATCTCTATTATTACTAAACTCAACTGAAACCAAAACCAAAGAAAGAAGGAAACAGCAGCAGCAGTGGTTTTGAAACCACTAAACTAAATCACCCCACCGCCTCTTTATCTCTATATATATTACAAACTCTCTCAAACCCTAACCTCACTTCTTACACCAAACCTAACACCATTTGGACCCTTGCACTATACAGATCTCTTGCCCGGTAAGTATACCTTATAATTGTACTATTATTTACATTCCACATGATGCCTGCATAATTATTTCTTCTTATTTACTTCATTTATTGCTAAATAAATTGTGCGTCCAAGGAAACTTGGGTGCAATGACGATGTCGTCGTATCATATTTTATTTATGTATATTTTTGGACCTGCTTTATGAGACCACCCCATTATTATAGAGCATCATTAGGTTCATTGGCCGTGACACAGTTGTTACACGAGTTATGAGTCTCATATAGATCACGGACTGCATGGCAGGTCTGGCCTCCTGTACGCATGGGCCGTGCGTTAGGGATGACTGCTGATAGAAACTTTGTATGCTAGTAGACCTGGCAGTTATTTAGAGATTTTATCGTGTCATGGATGTGACATGCTTAGAGCATGGGATGGGGAGAACAACAAGTAAGGCATTTGGGCTTCTTTTCACTTTTTCCTTCTGTAACCCGGAAGCTCCGCTGGAGATACGGGCGGTGATGACCCTATTTACTACATGGCGGCCTCTGTCGTTCAAAAGACGACATGCTTTGAGGCCCCTGATTTTCCGAGGAAGTCACGCCATCCTATTTTTTTGCCAGATAGGCCACTTGGTGGAAAGTTATTCTCAAACTGCATTCACTTAGACGGTTAAGCGACCCATTGGATGTTTACTTTTCAGTACTTATTGGCATGTTATTATGTATCTTTTTACGTCCCTCTGAGGACCTGGTCCCTTTCCAGATATGGACGAGCAGGAGTATCTGCAGGAGTACGATCCTGGACCTGACGCTACTTACCAGACCGAGGAGGTCTTACCCTCGGAATATCTGTGATTTATTACCGCTGTTTAGAGATCCTTGTTGCTACTTCAGTATAGTCATTTTGTAGTGGATTTGTTTCCACCCGACTATCAGACTAGATACTCATCTTTGTTATTCAGATATTATCCAGCTCTTTATTCCTACTTATTATTTGTACTGTGGATGAGATATAGATTGTGTGTGACTTGTTGTGATAGTATATTACCACTGGTGGATTGAATATTCATGTACAGCGTATGTGTGTATATGATTTCCATATATTGGAGTTCGTATACATACGGCTGGACGTGTTACGTATTCCTAGTCCTACGTATTTTGGGACTGGGGCATGACATATTTTTGGTGGTGGCCCATGCAAGTCTAGAATATATTATCTCGGTTACGTAACTGTACCGAACAAGCCTGCGTATAGGAATAAAGTATAAGGATCTCATCCACACTTGACAAAAACCTCATTCTTCCTTTCAACCATTCTATGTTTGGATAAACAAAGTTTTACGCCAAAAACCCTTTACCCTTGTTGGCGTAAAAGCTAAATGACTGTTGTTGGCATAAAAGCCAAATGACTGTTGTTGGCGTAAAAGCCAAATGACTGCCTGGTTGGCGTAAAAGCCAAATGACTATCTTGTTGGCGTAAAAAGCCAAACTATGAAGAAGATTGCCTCATTTACGCTGCGGTTATGACAACTGCTACCCACGTTCAATCTGCGTATGACACGTATCCCTTTATAAGATCATGGCATGCAAGCCACGTAGGTAACT
Source organism: Iris macrosiphon (assembly GCA_036927795.1). Classification (NCBI taxonomy): domain Eukaryota; kingdom Viridiplantae; phylum Streptophyta; class Magnoliopsida; order Asparagales; family Iridaceae; genus Iris; species Iris macrosiphon. The sequence goes on from JAYESA010000005.1 coordinate 220,617,172, forward strand.
GCCCCTGCGTAAACTTAATGATTCATGAATAATATATAACCAGCGTAGAGTAGCCTGATTAGACATAAAATATAAGGATGGTGATGTGAGCGTATTTGTCACAGTCTTAGCTTTCCCAGTCATGACCAATTAGAATAAATCTCGTGCATTAAATGCAGAGATATGCCTCGATCTCTGTACAGAAACAACTTTTGATGTGGCATCTGATTTTGACTTGTCTTGAGCGTAAAAAACTTATTTCTATAGGCAGCGCATTCAGAAGACTCCATTCTTCTTCCTTTTGAATGCGTAAAAAATAACTTGTATCAAATATGTCACTAAATGACAACCTGGGTCTCTGTGCAAATCATCATCACAGCCGTCCTCTCGATCATCGTGCAGTACTTCAGTCAGATGTCAGGTTCACTAATTTGTCTAACAAATTTATCCGAGAAAATATAAAGAGTTCCTCGTACAACTTTACGCTGCAACGTATGCTAGACTTTACGCAGGCAGACTTTTACACAAACTTTACGCACACAAATTTTACGCGCAGATCTTTTACGCAGACTTTATGCAGGAAGATTTTACACGGGCAGACTTTTATGCATACTTTACGCAGACAGATTTTTACGCAGACTTTACGCAGGAAGTATAGCAATCTTTTACGCGCAGACTTTTTACGCAGACTTTACGCAGAAAGTATAGCAACCTTTACGCGGACAACTCTGAATCTCTACTTTACGCTTCTCTGCTTTACGCCGACAGTTCTGAATCTCTACTTTACGCCAACTTCCTTGAATCTCTGCTTTACACGGACAGTTCTGAATCTCTACTTTACGCCAAACTACTTTGGAGTCTTACTTTACGCGGACAGCTCTGAAGCCATATTTTACGCCGACAGCTTTGAAGCTCTGCTTTACGCAGACAACTTAGCAACCTATTTACGCAAACAACCTTGAAGCCATGTTTTATGCAGGGAGAGACTTCATGTATATTGGAGATTTTGACTGTAAAATACGTGAATAATTCCCTATCATATTTCATGCTTCTACATTCTATTTAATGCTTGCATCCTGTTTGATTCATGTACTTCGTCTAATCATTGTGTACATCACCTGCAGAGAGATGGATATGCAGAATGGATGTACTGTCACCGATGGTGACACAACTCCTGGAGTCAATAGTCAGACTCAAGGAGGGACTTCGATAATTCCTAGACTTCCGGGACCAGATGGACAGATTCACAATCCAGTTTCATCTGATCTTCCCGTTCCACCTAATGGGAACCTTCCAGTCTCATCGATACTGCAGGATGGCTAGGCAAATTGTTCTAATTCTTCTAGATGATAATGCAGGAACAACGACAACAGGCCTCCACACTAGCTGCAGAGCAGAGATAGCAAGCAGCAGAACAGAGATAAGAGTTCCTAGCAGCACTTAAAAGGATGGCTGTACAGGCTACTGTACCAGCTCAAGCACTAGCTCCAGTACCTCGAGCTAGAATTGGTTCAGTAAAGGACTTTATACAGATAGGTTCGAGGCCGTACAAAGGCATTGAGAGCCCAGAGGAAACTACCAATTGGATCACTCACACTCGGAAGTTATTAGAGGCATCGCAGCTACCTGCAGACCTATGGATGACAGGTGTAAGAACGCTTCTAGATGATAATGCTCATCACTGGTGGGAATCCCTGGAGTGCCAGTTGGGTACATACCAGACTTGGGAATAATTCTTGGAGTACTTTGAAAGAAAGTACTTTCCGGACACCGTCAGAGATGCATTATACGATCAGTTTCTTCACTTGGAGCAGGGAAACCGAACAGTTGACGAATATGATATCGAGTTTAGTCGCCTCAGTAAATATGGCTCTGCTTTGATACCAGATGACTTGGCTAAGGCTAATAGGTTTTATCGCGAACTGACTCAGGAGCTCCAATACTACATAAGCTCAAAGTCCCGGATCTCTTATGCCGAGTTACTGACAGAAGCCAGATTGCAAGAAACCATCAACCAAGGAAAAGGAGGTCAGCTGAGGACACCACAAGGACCAGCAAGGACACATCCAGGACCAATAAGGACACAACAAGGAGGACCTATCAGACGTTATTTGGAACAACAACAACAACAGTATCAACACAGAGCCGGACCATACCAGATTCCGGAGAAGCCTCAATATAATTATTGTGGGAGATACGGGCACATTTCGAGAGATTATCGGAACCGCTTAAGACAATGTATAAGGTGTGGTTCCGAACAATATTTGGTAAGAGACTGTCCAATACAGCAGACACTTTCATCGCCAGTACAGGAGTTAGCACTTCCAGCACCGAAGCCAGCTCAGCAGATGAATAAACTAGGAGAATCAACTTGGCAGCGCGAGGACGGCAGGCGCAAACATTTTCTGAACCTATTCGTTGACCAAGGTATAAATTTACTTTGTTGATTTATACCTTATACCCTCCTTGACCTTCTACTGTAAACCCCCTAATTTTTCAAGAATTTTAAAATGGATTTTTGGAATTTTCTAGAATTTTTCTGTAATTAAAACTGAGGTATTTTAATTTTAAATGATTCTAAATGATGTTAAATAATATTAAAATATTATGAAAATAATATTTTCTGATGTAAAATAAAAAATTAGACATAGGGTAATTTTTCAGAAATTTATTGGACCCCGGAAACATTTTTAAAGCCCTAAAAACTAAGTTGTAATAAACCCTAATTAAACCCTGAATAAAACCCAGTTTATTTTAAAATAAACCAAACCAACTGAGCCAAACCGGACCCGGTTCAATTGAACCGACCCAAACCCTGCGGGTCGGATCCGGGTCTAACCTGCCGACCCAAAACCCGCCTACCCGACCCAAACCCTTGCTTTAGTAGATCGGGCCGGATCCGCCGCCCGACCCGACCCGTCTCCGCCCGACCCGAAACCCTTTCTCCTTCCCCCGACCGTGGCGATTCATCTCCGTCGCGTAACCGCCGCGCCTCCCCCGCTCCGGCCGTTCTCTGCCGGCTGCTCAGCTCCCCCAGCCGCTCCGCCTCCCCTGCCGTAACGCCCCGAGCCTCTTCCCCTTCACCTCCCTCAAACCCCCGGCTGTCCTCCTCCCTCTGAACCCTATATAAACCAATCCCCGCCTCCGGCTGCCCCGATTCTCGGCCACCCGACCACCACCTCCACTCCCAGCGCCTCCGTCTTCTCCGGCGACCTCAGCCCAGAGCCGCCTCCACCTTCTCCCCTCGCCTCCGCTGCCCTCACCTCCGTCTTCTCCGGCAAACCCCGACCTCGACGAACCCCAGAACTCTGCCACGCCTCCCCGTAGCCGCCTCCCTCCTCCAGCAGCAGCCCGAGCCCAGCGCCGCCTCTCTCCGGCTGCCCCGCTGACCGACGATCTTCCTCCGGCGAAGCTCCGACGAGTCTCCATCGACTGAACCCTAACCCTAGACACTCTCGTACTTGTCTTATCAAGTACATCATAACCCAGGACACTTGACACTATTCATGAGACAGAATCTTTCTGAGATATTCATGAAGATTCTATATAGGCTACAGGACTTGTGACATAGATATTACATATACTTAGCTATCATTATGACTTGTTGCATCAGTTATAGGTCATGATCGTGCGTGACATGGACATGAGGCATCGTGGACATGAGAGGTATGATTACATTGGGTGGGGAGAGACACACAGGCTACAGGCTGATTTTATATATATACTATATAGAAAATTATATAGTAAAATACATAGTAACTCTGCTACAGGCTCCCAGACACAGAGCTTGTAGTAGTCTCAGCCTGAGTTTTAGTGCTGCTCTCATCTTGCATATCACATAGATGGTTATATAGTTTACCCTATTATTTTATTTATTACTGCACTGTATTTATTTTGGCATGAGTTATTTTGTACCTTGCTATGTCCCCTGAGAATCTGGATCTGGATTATGTCCCCAGGGTTAGCAGAGGATATCTATCCTGAGGTCTACGGAACAGGAGCATTAGCATGAGCAGAACCAGGAACCGAGGACGAGGTGATTGCAGAAGATTTCTCCTGAGTATAGGTTTCTTCTATGATCAGTCTTGCTGCTATTAAAACTCTTTTAATTCTTGTTTAATGAACAATTATAACAGACTTATTATCGGGTTGTTCCCCGATTTAATTTACTTGTGACTGATGATGTTTTATTTCTTTTTATTGATATTAATGTATTTTCTGTGGATGAGATTAGTAGACCCTTATTGTTGTATTACAGCTTAAGTATGCCCCGATGGATCCATTAAATTAGATTTGTCCATCGGTGTGTGCTGCTGGCCATTGCCACGTGTCTAGTCCCTCGATATTTTGGGACTGGGGTGTGACATGGTTTTTGTGGTGGCCCATGCAGGTCTACGACTAAATTGTTCGGTTTTAACTTAGGGACCGAGCAAGCCTGCACTAAGGATAGGATAAGTTTTCGGATCTCATCCACTTGCTTGAATCGTTCTTGATATCTATATCGTATTCGAATTAATTTTTGACTTGTATCCTGCCTTGATTCCTGTGCGTCTCTTATAAGTTCATTTTTTATGCAGAGTAATGGATCCAAGAATCGGAGACGAGAATCCCTTGGGTACACCACATGATGCTATGGTTACCTATGATGAAGGAGTGACACCAGAAGACCGAGGATAATCAGCTCAAAGCAATCAAGCGGGCCAGCATACTTCCAGGTTCCGGCGTGATGACATTCCACCTCCTCCGTAGTTCGTTCCACCGATGCCCGTATTCCTACAAAGGGTAGCCTATGGACGGACAACAGATATTCTAAATGATCTACGCAATGATGCAAGCCCAACAGCAAATTCATCAAGAGGCTCAGCGTCGCGAGGCAGAGTACTTGAGGACCAGCCTAGTTACCGCATTGGAGCAGGCGAACCCACAAGCTAGGCGACCAGCGACGGGATCTACCACTGATTTTCGTCAGCTCAAGCCCCGTACCTTTTTTGGCAAGGAGGGACCAACCAAAGTTTATGAGTGGCTCACCAACACCCAACACCAGTAGGAAGCAGCTGAGCTTCCAAGAGAACTATGGATGACTGCCGTTAGAATACAGTTAACGGACAATGCTCATCACTTGTGGCTATCTGAAGAGACACGGCTCGGACCAGACCGAGTCACTTGGGAAGAGTTTTCCAGACTCTTTCAGGAGATGTACATTCTGGCTATCGCTCGATCCGAACTTCGGGACAAGTTCAATTGCCTCACTCCGGACAGTATGACAGTGGAGGAGTACAACGCGGAGTTCATTCGTCTAAGTCGCTTCGCCCCTACTTTGATCCCGACGGAAGAAGAGAAGGCTGAAAAGTTCTTCGACGGACTAAACTTCGAGCTACAGAGACTCATCGGATCCGTCGCACCTACCTCTTACTCGGACGTTCTTACTGTAGCCCGACGCATGGAATGCGTCACCAGGAGAGAGACCAGTCTGAAACGGTCTTCCACATCAGCCAGAGCACCACAAAAAGAAGCTGTAAAGAGACCTCACCTGCACCAGCCACCCAGAGCCTCTCCGTAGATACTACCTACATATCAATACTGTGGCAAGGTAGGCCATATTGAGAGGGACTGCAAACGCAAGTTAGGATTATGCTTGATTTACGGAACCAATCAACACTTAGCCAAGGATTGTCCTCAGCATCGAGAGGGAGCACCAATGTTAAACAGACAAGCTTTACCAGCGCCTAGGCCAGTCTATCCAGCATGGGAGTACCGCAAACGGGAAGTGGAGAAGTCAGACCACCAGCCCCAGGAGGGAATCAGCCGAGGCCACCCTTGGCACCACAAGTAGCACTCTTCCAGCAGGCCCAGCAGCAGCAGAGGAATCCACCGCGAGGATGCGGACAAGCTTTCACGATGACTTTGGAGGACGCGCAGACTATTGGAGTAGCTAATGCGCGTAAGTTTTCGTAGCTATCTCGTTTAGTATTGTTTTAGCTCGTGCATAATGGTTCGTGACCTTAGCCTTGACCTGGTAATTTTAAACTTGCTAATAAATGATAACCTATTGATAACCTAGTATATTCTTAAGTGATAACCTAGTTTTCTAAAAAATATAGTTTTCTAGAATTTCTTCTGGAAATTGCATAATTTCCATTGCTTAGGGAAATAATTTTTTTTATGTGTTTTCTTAAATCCTCAACCTTGATCTCCTTAATCGTGATGTGCTTCGAATAATATTTGCAACCATGTCATCTCTGTTGACCGGTTATTCTTGGATTGCGAGGACGTAATCCTCTTAAGGGGGTATATTGTAAACCCCTGGATTTTTTAAGAATTTTAAAATAGATTTTTGGAATTTTTTGGAATTTTTCTGTAATTAAAACTAAGATATTTTTATTTTAAATGATTTTTAAATAATGTTAAATAATATTAAAATATTATAAAAATAATATTTTCTGATGTAAAATAAAAAATTAGACATAGGATAATTTTTCAGAAATTTATTGGACCCCGGAAACATTTTTAAAGCCCTAAAAACTAAGTTATAATAAACCCTAATTAAACCCTGACTAAAACCCAGTTTATTTTAAAATAAACCAAACCAACCGAGCCGAACCGGACCCGGTTCAATTGAACCGACCCAAACCCTGCGGGTCGGATCCGGGTCTAACCTGCCGACCCGAAACCCGCCTACCCGACCCGCACCCTTGCTTTAGTGGATCGGGCCGGATCCGCCGCCCGACCCGGCTCCGCCCGACCCGAAACCCTTTCTCCTTCCCCCGACCGTGGCGATTCGTCTCCGCCGCGTAACCGTCGCGCCTCCCCAGCTCCGGCCGTTCTCTGCCGGCTGCTCAGCTCCCCCAGCCGCTCCGTCTCCCCTGCCGTAACGCCCCGAGCCTCTTCTCCTTCACCTCGCTCGAACCCCCGGCTGTCCTCCTCCCTCTGAACCCTATATAAACCCATCCCCGCCTCTGGCTGCCCCGATTCCTGGCCACCCGGCCACCACCTCCACTCCCAGGGCCTCCGTCTTCTCTAGTGACCTCAACCCAGAGCCGCCTCCACCTTCTCCCCTTGCCTCCGCTGCCCTCGCCTCCGTCTTCTCCGGCAAACCCCGACCTCGACGAACCCCAGAACTCTGCCACGCCTTCCCGCAGCCGCCTTCCTCCTCCAACAGCAGCCCGAGCCCAGCGCCGCCTCTCTCCGGCCGCCCCACTGACCGACGACCTTCCTCCGGCGAAGCTCCAACGAGTCTCCATCGACTGAACCCTAACCCTAACCAGACACAGCCCTGACACTGTGTCGCAGTATGACGTATCGCCTCGCGGACACAAAAAAATCCAGTTTTCGCGGAGTCCTGTTCAGGTACCCTTTTCTCTCTCCTCGTTGCCCCATTTTTCGTGCCGTCTGTTGTGACGCATAGGCTGCATGACCCTCTCGATGCCCGTGCAACTCGCGCGGTGTGTCGCGTCCTGTGGCGATCGTGAACTGCGATCGAAAAATAGGAAAAATAATACCCTATTTTCCCTTGAACTGAGTGCGCCCCGCCAAACGGGACGACTTGGTCTTGTGCGGTCTTCACCAAAAGGTGCGCGCCGTTGATACGGACGTTCGAGATTTTGCAGAAGTTGATTTGGATGTGCGTGCACACCGAAATCAACGCGTATCCGCCGACAACGCCCCGTATCCGCCTGTTCTGGAACACATTATAACTTTGTGTACACACGTCGGATCGAAACGAAACTTGTGCCATCGGACTCGTAGCAATACGCTGGTCCTGTGACCCAAGTCATGCTTGACCTAGGACCGTATGACTTTACTTAGCGTCCGATTAATAGTCGGGTCCCAACACCATACGCGAAGTTGTGTAACGTCACCTAGACATGGATACCGTGACCCTTTATACTCTCGTACTTGTCTTATCAAGTATATCATAACCCAGGACACTTGACACTATTCATGAGACAAAATTTTTCTGAGATATTCATGATGATTCTGTATAGACTACAGGACTTGTGACATAGATATTACATATGCTTAGCTATCATTATGACTTGTTGCATCAGTTAGAGGTCATGATCGTGCGTGACATGGACATGAGGTATCGTGGACATGAGACGTATGATTACATTGGGTAGGGAGAGACACACAGGCTATATGCTGATTTCATATATATACTACATAGTAAATTACATAGTAAAATATATAGTAACTCTGCTACAGGATCCCAGACACAGAGCTTGTAGTGGTCTCAGTCTGAGTTTTAGTACTGCTCTCATCTTGCATATTACATAAATGGTTATATAGCTTACCCTATTATTTCATTTATTGCTGCACTGCATTTATTTTGGCATGAGTTATTTTGTACCTTGCTATGTCCCCTGAGGACCTAGATCTGGATTATGTCCCAGGGTTAGTAGAGGATATCTATCCTGAGGTCTACGGAATAGGAGCATTAGCAGGAGCAGAACCAGGAACCGAGGATGAGGTAATTGCAGAAGATTTCTCCTGAGTATATGTTTCTTCTATGACCAGTCATGCTGCTATTAAAACTCTTTTAATTCTTGTTTAATGAACAATTATAACAGACTTAGTATCGGGTTGTTCCCCGATTTAATTTACTTGTGACTGATGATGTTTTATTTCCTTTTGTTGATATTGATATATTTTCTGTGGATGAGATTAGTAGACCCTTATTGTTGTATTATAGCTTAAGTACGCCCCGATGGATCCATTAAATTGGGTTTATCCATCGGTGTGTGCTGCTGGCCATTGCCACGTGTCTAGTCCCTCGATATTTTGGGACTGTGGCGTGACATCTACCATGACTTAGTTTTAATTTCGAGGACAATTTTTTTATAAGTTGGGTAGAATGTAAAACCCCTAATTCTGAAAACAAATGGTTAACTTTTTATTAATTAATTAGTTAATTTATTTAGTTGTTATGAGCTAACTAGAGGGAATAAGATTTTATTTAATTTTTATTTGAGGTGTTTGTGCATCTAGAGGATTTATGGAGCAATTATAAATTTTTTCTAATTTATTCCATGAAGGAGACCCTTTGGACAGTTGCTAGCTTAATGATATACACAAATATAATTTCTTAGAAATTTTCTGTGTATATATATGTATATATAATTAATTAGAAAATAATTTCCTATTGGATCTCAACCGAAACCCAAACCCTCTATTCTAAACCCACTACCCGTTTAGCTCCTACCCGGACCCATTAGGAGAAGAAAAATATCAACAACAACAGTAGCAAAAACCAACTTTTCTTTTCCTTCTCCACGCGTGTGAGCTGACTTATTCCACCACCTCTTATCTCTATTATTACTAAACTCAACCGAAACCAAAACCAAAGAAAGAAGGAAACAGCAGCAGCAGTGGTTTTGAAACCACTAAACTAAATCACCCCACCGCCTCTTTATCTCTATATATATTACAAACTCTCCCAAACCCTAACCTCACTTCTTACACCAAACCTAACACTGTTTGGACGCTTGCATTATACGGATCTCTTGTCCGGAAAGTATACATTGCCATCGTACTTTTATTTATATTCCACATGATGCCTGCATAATTTATTTCTGCTTATTTAGTTCATTTATTGCTAAATAAATTATGCGTCCAAGGAAACTTGGGTGCAACGATGATGTCGTCGTATCATATTTTATTTATGTATATTTTTGGACCTGCTTTATGAGACCACCCCATTATTATAGAGCATCATTAGGTTCATTAGCCGTGACACAGTTGTTACACGAGTTGTGAGTCTCACATAGTGTCACTACCACGTTCCGAAAACAGGGATATTTTTAACTTTTTATAATATTTAATATTATGGTAGTTACAATTAAGTAATTGCATGATAA
>JAYESA010000005.1:220632007-220634507 GCA_036927795.1 Iris macrosiphon
TTTTTTTTTTAATCTATTTATCTTGAATGTTGCTTCTTTAGAACTTTACTGTCCTTCCTTGATGATATCGCATTTTTGCCTAAATTGATTCTTTTGGATCTGTCTTCAGGATATCACCGAAGATACGGTCTATGAGAGCGGAAACACCAGCTTTAGAGGGGTCTGCCACCTCTCCACCCGAGGGACAGACATCCGTAGTTCTTCCTACATCTTCGATGCACGTAGGAGTATCTGCACTTTTCGGGGATCCTTCTCCCCCACCTGTTCAGAGGATTGCCGCAGTTGTGACGAACAACCTTCCTCCTCCACCGACTCCGATTCCCGGAGGTTTGCCCATTGACGGGGCACAGATGTTTACCTTGATCCAGGGCATGGTAGATGCCCATAGAGCGACGGCAGATGCTCAGCGAGTTCAAGCTGAGGCTCAGAGGGTGCAAGCAGAAGCACACCAGGCACAAACCGAGCTGATGAGAGAAAATATGGAGAATGCTCATCAGGTGACTCTCCAAGCTTTGGAGAGAGTAGCACAGTACAAGCAGTTTTCTGGCCAGCAGCAACAGAGATTAGGCACTATAGTGGACTTCAAAAGGATGATGCCTCGAGAGTTCAAAGGCACCGAAGGGATACTCTACGCTGACGACTGGCTAGAGGATATAGAGAGGAGCCTGCGATTGACCCAGATTCCGGAGAACTTGCAGATAGAAGCCGCTGGCAGTCAGATGTTCGATATCGCACTCACGTGGTATCGCACGGAGCCGAGAATTACTACATAAGGACTTACTTAGGAGACCTTCAAGGAGCTCTTCAAGGAGAAGTTCTTTCCCGACGTGGCATTGGGAACCTTGGAAAGTCAGTTTCATGACTTAGTTCAAGGAAACATGTCGGTCGACGAGTACGCTGCAGAATTCTGTAGATTGAGCCATTTTGCATCGTCTATGATTCGGGACCCAGGAGATCGAGCCCAGAAATTTAGAAAGGGGCTGACGAGAGAGATTAGGTCACGCACTTCTGGTCGTCGTACCGCTACCTTTGAGGGTATCTTGATGGATGCCCAGATTGCAGAAGAGGATCTGGATCTCGGGCCTAAGAAGAGTCACCATATTTTTAGAGATACGAATGGTAGCGCAGGACCGACCAAGCGTTCCCGTATTCAGTACCAATAGCAGTATCAAGTACCAGTTCATATTCAGCCATGGATATTTCAGCATCCACAGCAGTACCTGGCACCAGTTCATATTCAACAACATCCATGGGCGTATCAGTATCAACAACAGTACCAGGCACCAGTCCGTATTCAGCAGGATCAGCAACAGCCTCCGAGAGAGACAAAGCAGACTTGTCATTTCTGTAAGAAGCCAGGTCACCTTTAGGAGAGCTGTAGAACGAGGCTAGGACTTTGTTTGCACTGCGGCGCTGCGGGACATCGAGTAAGGGATTGTCTTCTAGTCCCTTATCTTCCCGGCCAGCGCGCAGTTTCAGATTATAGAGATCCAGTTAGGCTACCCGTGGAACCGTATATTGCTCAGCACCCGCGAAGGGAACCACCCCAGCAGGATGGGGCATTTGCGATGACGGTCGAGGAGACCGATACTGCAGGTAATATGTTAGCAGGTTCAATTCTTTCCTTCCTTCTGTTCCTTTCTATCTGATCGATTGAATGATTCCCTAGTACCATAGCTTGTATGCATGGTTTTCTTGTTAGAATGTAGTTAGTAGTACACCCTGACAGAGACTGCAATACCATGACAAAAGACACCATGACCGTACGTATTCCCCTTAGATTGCATGTTGTATGATTGTAGGAAGGATTTTTCTTAGACCATGATTATCGGGGTTTGACCATGACGAAGATTCATGAAGGGGTTATGACTTGACAAGAGAGATAAGATGATTAAAATTCGAGGATAAACATCGATTTAAATAAAGGGTCAAGAATTTAACATGACAGAATTGATGATTTATTAATTTAGGAAGGATATGATATGATTCAGGTTATCAGTAGAATTTAAGAAAATTAAGGAGATTATCATTATAACTATTTAATTGCAAGTTATGAATTTTTAAAAAATTATATTTGGATGTTGCATTTGGAGAATCCATAAGTATCGCATTGTTGAGTATTTTGAGGAAAGAGGAAATAGAGGAATAAAATCATTAATGTATTAATGTTTGAATTCAAACTTTTTGGGACGAGATTTACATTTTATATATGTGCATTGATTAAAAATCAAATTAGAGGAGTGGATATTAAATTTCGAGTATTGAATTATTAACTAAAAATTTCGGGGAAATTGTGATAAAAATGGACTTTGATTTTAAATTCGAAGATTTTTAGGAAATACGATAATTACAGAATTTTGAAAATTGTGAAAAGACATTATGGATTATTACCTGACTTCGTGGTTGGTGAATTTAAACTTTGAGGGAAAATAATATGTGTATGAATAAACACTACTATGAGGATTTTAAATTTCGAGGACGAAATTCTTTTAAGGAGGGT